>BQNB010007163.1:0-94538 GCA_026074375.1 Tanacetum coccineum | reverse complement strand
ATGTTCATAAATGATTGTGTTATTAGTAATGGTCAAACTTATACTAAAAGATAACACACTCCTAGTAGGATCGACTACGTTGAAATTTCATCCAGAAATTCATGACAAGTTACACGGTTCACTCAAAACTTGGACGTCGACTCTGAAAATTAGATCACATACTCCTAATAGTAAGTATAACACACTCCAATTGCTAAAAACACAACACCATATCTCAATTCGCTCAAAAATCAACTCTGTTTGTATTTTTGGAGACCTGCGGACCACGGATCCACCATATGGAGATCCGTGCGTTATTTAGGTGGATTTGTGAGTCCCAAATCGTGGATAAATAACAAATTTTAAACAAAATGGGACCACAACTATTATTATTCAAACACACCCATGAACTCAAACACTAAAACTCTCAAACAAACACAGTACAAATTGGCAATTAGAGCAATTAATCTACAAGATCATCAACAAATCATCAATCTATAACAACAATTGTAAGTGATTTCATGTTATTTTCTTCTTAATTTCATGTCTAGGGTTTTGATTTTGCTTAAATTAAATAATTTGGGGATTTAAATTCTTCATACTATTTTCGCACAATTAGAACTAAGATATAGCAATGTATAACTATTATAACACTTAGAAAGCATAATTGAAGCGATTTGGCAAAAATCATTTTTTGCCAAAAGCCCCAAGTTATGATTTTTAAAACTTCACTTCTAAGAACCTTTCAAAACTAGGGTTGTTTAACTACATTGTTAATACAACGGCAATTTTTTTTCTTCTTCATGCATTAGATCTCATGAATGTATATACGAGATGCTTAATTCATAAGAATTTTTCGTTCCATTCATCTAGAGAAATATCAAAGATAGGTTGTGCATTAAGGTTTGCTTACTACTAGTATTAATACTATTTTTCTCTTGTTGTTTAAGTCAAGAAAACCGCACACCCACATCAAGTCCATATATGCACACTTACATTGTGTTTTTCGCTTATTGAGTCATTGTTATTTATCTATAGGTGAAATCACAACATAAATGGACTACCAACGAACCAAAGAGTATCTACCTAGAGTCCATCATACTAGACAAATAGATGAAGAACTTAGGGAGTCTTACCGCACCCTTGAAAAGCGTCTCTTCCATGAAGGAAGAACCGTTACTCCATCTTTCATTTCTGAGAACAATATGCTTCCATTCTTTCAAGTTGTAGGCCTCGAGCCTTTTCTCACTCTTAACGAACCCATATGTCCTAGATTTGTAGTTGAATTCTATTATAGTCTTGAAGTCAAAAAAAGATGAGGAGCTACGTCCTTACATTGAGTTCAAGCTTGTTAATTCACCTTTAAGCTAACCCCATCTCGACTATCTTAAATCGTTCAAACTCTACATGCTCTAGAAACCTTTTACACAAGCAAATGGTCACTAAAATCTCTTGATGATCATCCCAATAGCAATTTATTTGGCCCTAAACATACCTCGTCAAAAAGAACATTACCGCTCCTAGAACCACTCAAACTCAACTCCTAAGAGACTCCAACAAACTATTCCTTGACGACATTAGTCCCGATGTGAGAGGATGGGAACTTTTCTATAAGGAATTTGTTTTTGCACTTTTGACAAAAGAAACAAGGTAAATGCATGCACTGCATACATGCTTTACTACCTAACCATTGGAAGAAAGTTCAACTTCACTTCGATGATCATTTATCGAATGGAGGAAGTCATAAACAAACGCAAAGGCCCCATGCCTTTTGCCATGCTTTTGACCCGTCTTTACAATCATATCCTTACCACAAACCCTCAAGCCATTGTCCCAATTGCTAGGTTCACACTTCATGAACATGTCATGGATCCTCTAGACATTTCAAGAAATCCTAGCAACAAAAAGGGAAAGAAAATTGCCTCTTCCTCGATCATCTCCTCTTCATCTTCATCATCCGATGACAATGAAGCACCATCTTTTCTCGAGTTCTATGATGAACTATCCGACAGTGAGGATCTAACCAAAGCCCAACGAGAGAAGAGAGGAATGTTTAAATGCTTGAACCGCTATGTTGGCACTATCACCAAGTACTTGGAGAAGCAAAAATGATTATGCTTGTCTTATGCCTAAATGTTCTTGTGGTATGTGGTAATTTGAATCCTTGGTTATGGTTTCCATGTTAGGATATTGATGAATTGAAAACTTTGTTCTATGTATGTTAAAACTTAGTACCCACCATATGTTGTTATGTTTTATGGATATTGTTATCGTATTAATGACATTTGGTAGAAGATAATGATGCTTGCATGATAATTTGTTTTGTGTTTTGGGTGCAAATTGATGTTCTGGTCGATTTTGTTGAAACCTGCGGCCCACGAATCCACCATATGGTAGATCCGTATGTTTTTTGGTGGATCCTTGGCTCACTCAGTACAGGTGCCAAAATTTGAATTTTCTTGATTTTTAACCTTTTATACCTTATCTTATAACCATACTATATGATACTATGTGGGATCTTAAACCTTAGAATATAACATGTTCTCCATATAATCCAAGAACCATTATATAATTCATATCACCACTTTCTCCTTATAATCATCATCCTCAAACACCATTTTCTTTACAACTTTTCCATTTTTCTTATATATAACCTTACTAGTTCATCCAAAACAAATTCACCAAACTTCAAAAGAAAAACCACAAGAATGAGTGTCAAGTATCCAAACTATGTCAATCTCACATCCTCAAGTGAGGAGCAACCATATGAGAGAACTCTTTCACCACCTCCTAGAAAGAAATACCTTTCACTACCTCAAGCTCCATCGAAATCCATCTCTAGCAAAAGCACACACTACACTTCTTCATCATCACCAAGTGAGTCTCCGACACCAACTCACGTTGCACCACCACCCAAACTTCATTTTGTCATTCCGATAAAACTAGAACCTTAAGAACTTCCTCCACCTCAAATGTCACCAAATGATCCCTATGCTCAAACCATGGATAATTGGCCGCTGGGCCCTTCTAATCCATCTCTACCACCACATGTCTCTCAACCACCTCCTAGTTTTCTAAATCTACCACTCGGATTTGAACCATTGCCATCAACCCAACCTTTGTTTGTTAACATTAACAACAACACACCTCTCCTCCACAACAATGCACCTCTACTTGAAAACATTCACCATCCACCACCAAATCTTGGAAATCAAGATTTTCCCAATCCTCCAAACATCTTGGATTTTGTTCATCCAAATGACACGCCTCACCTTCACAAAATGTTTTGCCAATGTTGTAGCTCCAAAAAACATGAAATCCAAATGCTTCGAAACTGTGTCAACTACATGTTCTCATACATTCGACACCACCTCGGCTCTCCATCACACCCATCTTATTTTCTGCATAAGCCACATAACCATCTCACCTCACCCCTCGGATTATATGTGAACATGTTTTCTATCCCAAGATTTAGGATTTTTAATTGTTTTCTTCAATTTTCTAGTTTAAGCTTATCATGTAATAGCTTTAATTTCAAATTTTATGTTTTATCCCTTATAATGGATTTAACATTATTTTCATTTGTTGTGTTGATTATGGATGTTCATTGTATATGTGTGCATTTGTGATTGTCATATATATATTTGCTTGCCTACTAACTTTGTTTTGTAGCAACGCATCCATAGCTCGATTACTTGGTGCCCCAAGCAAGGGGGAGTATACACCAAGGGGGAGCACTTGCATCTAGTCTTTATTTTTTTACTTTGCATTCGTTACCAAGTCACTTAGCATTCGTCAAAACAAGACATGCAAGGAAGGCCTCTACAACACTTTTTACTTCGACAAAAAGGGGGAGAAGAAATGTAAACTCATCTACTAAATACTTATTTAATAAATTTTAAATAAGTATGAGTTTATATTTTGTCATCATCAAAAAGGGGGAGATTGTTAATAAAAATATTCGGGCAAAAATGATATTTATATTTAATGATCTTTATGTTTTGATAATAACAAATATAATGTCATACTACGTAAAAGTTTACGTAAACAAGTTATTTAGTCGATAGTTTACTTGACGACGACAAATCACTTAAGGTGTGAATATGACATTATTAAACATAGTTAATGATCAAAGAAAAATATTATCATTTGCATAAACCTTTTCTAATCAAATGATTTAAATTAACACATGATTAATTATAAGCTAGTTATATTAATCATGTAAGACAAAATAAGATTAACCATAAGTGGAAACAATCTTTCCAAATCTAAAAAATCTTTCCTTATTGGTGATAAGAAATATTTGTTCTAGAAGAATCTATTAAACTAGTTTTAATAAGTACAAAACAATATTTTGTATAGATTTGGGGTTAATCATAAAATGGCAAATGTCGTCCTATCTCCACGGACGGATCCACCATAATAAGGTACGGATCCAGCTGTTGATGGATCCGTGGGTCGCATCATCCAACAACATTTGAATTTCAAAGGTTTACCTATAAATAGCAACCTTAAGTCTTCATTTTAGACAACTCTTGTAAAATATTTTTCACATACATCTTTTATCTTTTATATTCTTTGATCATTATACTTGTTACATAATCCATTACAAGTGATCAACTCATTCTACTCTTTAGTGAAGAACACTCAAGAAGACGTCAAGCTTCAAGTGTTAATAGTTTAGTTGTGTCATCACGTTTGTGATAATCATTCATCTTATATATCTTGTGTTGTGTGTTGTGTGTATCATATGTGTATGATAGGTTAGTATTTAGGCCACAAAATACATAGTGTGTTAGATTGGTTCTATCTCGAAGTAGAACTCGGTATTTAGCTTAGTACCGGAAAAAGTGTAAGCGACGTGTACGGTTTTCTCCGCCTAAAGGGAGCTTGTTGACATAGTGAAGATAACTCTCAAGTTGGGTACTTGGGGAGTGGAGTAGGGCGAAGAGGAGCTTCGTAGCCGAACCACTATAAATCATTGTGTCATCGGTTTGATCTTTCTTATCTTTACTTGTTCATATTTCGTAGATTACTTATTTACTTATTGCATCGCTATCATATACACTTGTGTATATCTCTTGAGTTCACATAAGTCGACAATCTAAGTTTTAATTTTAAAACGGTAAAAACTATTCAACCCCCCTTCTAGTTTCCACAATTGGTATCAGAAGCCAAGGTCACCCAAGATCTTTAACGTATATTGTACATTAAAGCTTGAATTGATCTATGGATTCGGATAAATATCTAGAAGGGCAATATATGCAAAGACCACCTCTTTTTGAAAGTGATCATTTTAATAAAATTGGAAAAATGGATTTAAAGCTTTACAGTGAGAGCAGATACATGGCAACCAAGAGTATTCAACATCCATAGTTTTCTTAGTTCCTTCAGCAAAAGTTTTACTTTTATACATGATTTCAATTTTATCCTTAATACCCTTTTCAGGATCAATTTCAACCAATACTCTAGCAAATCCAATTCTACCAACACTAGTAACACACATCTTAGTTGTAACCTCATCCATTATAACATGTTTGCCAATACTACTTGCTAAAGCACTAATTCCCTTAACACTCAAAGCTTTCATAGGTACATTAATCCTTTTCACCCATACTGTTTTTTTTTGTTCAACTTTGTCAAGACATATATCAATTCTTTTTCTCCTAAACACTATATCTGTTTTTAATTAATTCCTTTCTTATCTATTTTTCTCACAATTCTCTCATTTCTTTTACTTAATTGATCTCTCTGTCTGTTTTTAACAAAGTTCTCTTTCTATTTTTACTTACATAATCTCTCAATTCGTTTTCTCACTAGACACTCTGTCAGTCTGTCTGTTTTCCACACAAATAAGTTCTCTCTTCTCTGTTTTTCTCATAATTTTCTCAATTCTTTTTACTCACTTGTACACTCTGTCTGTATTTATATGTACACAACTCTCTTTTTGTTTTTGAACTCATAAATTCTCTCAATTCTTTTCCTTACTATTCACTCTATCTATTTTATTCACACAATCAACATAAAAAATAAATAAATTCAAAATTCAACTTATAGAGCAAGTTCAGTAGGAATCCTAATTGAGGATATTCCTACCTATCCCCTTATTCCTATTTACATCCTTTTCGTTATTTGTGTTTATTACATTTGCTTCCATACCCACCCCCTTATTCCTATTTACATCTTTCTTTTTCCCTTCATCCTCCTTTCTTCTCCTATACTCAAACCTACTATTTTGTTGCCATTTGTTATTCACATTAACATGCCTCCCTTCATTCCACCTCCTATCATACCGACCATTATGTATATTAGTTCTTCTGCTCATATTAAAACCTTCCCTTCCTTGTTTCCTATTCTGCACTACTTTAAATTCATTCTCCTGAACCTTAGTAGAACCCTCATCAGTTACATTCTTTTTGATTTTGCAATAACTATCTGTGTGACTAAAAACTTTACAGTGAGAGCAGATTCATGGCAACCAGGAGTATTCAACATCTACGATTTTCTTAGTTCCTTCAATAAAAGTTTTACTTTTGTACATGATTTCAGTTTTATCCTTAATACCCTTTTCAGCATCAATTTCAACCAATACTCAAGCAAATCCAATTCTACCAACACTAGTAACACACATCTTAGTTGTAACCTCATCCATTATGACAGGTTTACCAATAATACTTGCTAAAGCCCTAATTCCCTTAACACTCCAAGCTTCCATAAGTACATTAATCATTTTCACCCATACTGGTTATTTTTTGTTTAACTTTGTCAAGACACATATCAATTCTTTTTCTCCCAAACACTCTATTTGTTTTTGATTAATTCTTGTCTTCTCTATTTCTCTTACAATTCTCTCAATTCTTTTACTTACTTGATCTCTCTGTCTGTTTTTAACACACAATTCTCTTTCTATTTTTACTTACAGAATGTCGTAATTCTTTTTCTCACTAGACACTTTGTTTGTTTTCCACACAAATAAGTCCTCTTTTCTCGGTTTTTCAAACAATTCTCTCAATTCTTTTTACTCACTTGTACACTCTGTTTGTATTTATATGTACACAATTGTCTTTTTGTTTTTGAACTCACAAATTCTCTTAATTCTTTTCCTCACTATTCACTCTATCTATTTTATTCACACAATCAACAAATAAAAACAAAATTCAAAATTCTACTTACAATACTAATACTAATTCAATACTAAAGCAAGTTCAGTAGGAATCATAATTGAGGATATTCCTACCTATCCCCTCCACTTTATTCCTTAACACAACATTCTCAACACCATAATTCTCATCTATAATATCCTCATTTTCCTCAATCTCTTGGGCTGCATCAAATAGCTCTTTTTTGTCCCTATAATACCTTTTTATTTCCTCAGTCTATCCATTCATTCCCATATAATTATTATCATTTTTCTTACTCAAAAACTCATCCACAATTTTCCTTTGATCAATATTAGGTATTAATTCCCCTTTATTTATCAAGGAACTCAATAAAGTAAACCTGTTAGATCCTAACATTCCTTTTCCATTACTATTTCCCACATTTACAGACCCCTCATTACACACCTTCTCATGATCCTTTTTCCTTTATGTTACCTCTACTATCCTTCTCATTATTTATGTTTATTACATTTGCTTCCATACCCATCTCCTTATTCCTATTTACATCTTTCTTTTTCCCTTCATCCTCCCTTCTTCTCCTATACTCAAACCTACTATTTTATTGCCATTTGTTATTCACATTAACATGCCTCCCTTTAGGCCACCTCCTATCATACTGTCCATTCTGCATATTAGTTCTTCGGCTCATATTAAAACCTTCCCTTCTTTGTTCAGTTACATTCTTTTTGATTCTGCAATAACTATCTGTGTGACTAAAAACTTTATAGTGAGAGCAGATACATGGCAACCAAGAGTATTCAACATCTACAATTTTCTTAGTTCCTTCAGTAAAAGTTTTACTTTTATACATGATTTCAATTTTATCCTTAATACCCTTTTCAGCATCAATTTCAACCAATACTCTAGCAAATCCAATTCTACCAACACTAGTAACACTCATCTTAGTTGTAAACTCATGCATTATGATAGGTTTACCAATACTACTTGATAAAGCACTAATTCCCTTAACACTCCAAGCTTCCATAGGTACATTAATCATTTTCACCCATAGTGGTATTTTTTTGGTTCAACTTTGTCAAGACACACATCAATACTCCATTTTTGTACCACCATAGACTTATTATTCACCATCCATGGTCCATTATGAATCACCTCTTTTATCCCTTCCTCATCTTGAAACTTGAATTAAAATACCCCATTCTCTGTAATGACATCAATAAGTTTAAGTCTGTTCCACATTCTTCTAATGTGATACCAAGCTTCATTAAACTCTATACTACAACCAATAAATTGTCTATAAACTATAAGATTCCACTTTTTACTCCCTAATTCAATCAGTTTATCATCAAAGATCACAACATTGTTCCTATTTTCACTAACTGCAGTAGGAACATTCATCAGCTTATTGTCTAGCCTAGTTGAATTCACAATATCAACTAACTTTACACCAGCATTCTTAAATGCAGACTCTGTACCACTTGTTCTATCTTTTTGACTGCTAACATTTACCCTTGTTGCTAACTCCTCATTATGATCATTCACTTCAGGTCCAATCACATTCTTACTTTGAACATTTACATTATCATCATGCCATGTCTCTACACAATCATCACTATTTGTGTTAGTACCACCATTATCATAGTAGTCCACACTTCCTAAACAATCCTTATGTCCTTTATTCTCATCATTCATAGTCCCAACCATACCATTATTTGGAGGAAATTGACTACCATTCAAGTTACTAACAAATCCATCATTCCATTCACTTTCCCATCTCCCTCCCTCATTAGTTTGTTACCTTTATCCATGACTCTTATACTATCAACACTATACTCCTCATTAACCCTTTTATCATGACAATTCTTACTTAGATTCACATTAGTATTCCCACTATTATTTGATGCATTATTCTTATTTTTTGATTTCACGGTATTGATACTATGTACATAATCCTCCAAATTCTAGTATTCTTTGATTCCTTTTAGTCATATCCTTATCTCTTTCGTTGAGCTCATCCACATCGTACTAATTCCATCCACATCAATAAGTCTAAGTCTGTTCCACATTCTTTTAATGTGATACCTAGCTTCATTAAACCCCATACTACAACCAATAAATTATCCACAAACTGTAAGATTACACTTTTTACTCCCTAATTCAATCAGTTCATCATCAAAGATCACAACATTGTTCCTATTTTCACTAACTGCAGTTGGAACATTCATCAACTTATTGTCTAGCCTAGTTGAATTCACAATATCAACTAACTTTACACCAGCATTCTTAAATGCAGACTCTGTACCACTTGTTCCATCTTTTTGACTGCTAACATTTACCCTTGTTGCCAACTCCTTATTCTGATCATTCACTTCAGGTCCAATAACATTGTTACTTTGAACATTTACATTATCATCATGCCCTGTCTCTACACAATCATCACTGTTTGTGTTAGCACCACCATTATCACAGTGGTCCACACTTCCTAAACAATCCTTATGTCCCTTATTCTCATCATTCATAGTCGCAACCATACCATTAATTGGAGGAAATTGACTACCATTCAAGTTACCAACAAATCCATCATTCCCATTCACTTTCCTATCTCCCTCCCTCATTAGTTTGTTACCTTCATCCACCACTCTTATACTATTAACACTGTACTCCTCATTAACCCTTTTATCATGACAATTCTTACTTAGATTCACATTAGTATTCCCACTATTATTTGATGCATTATTCTTATTTTTTGATTTTACGATATTGATACTATGTACATAATCCTCCAAATTCTGAGGTATTCTTTGATTCCTTTTAGTCCTCATTATCCAATTTGTGTTCAAAACAATTAAAAGATGTGTAATTCAATTCGAAATGAAATGTTTCAATTAAGTACTAGAAACTACAAACAAACATCTAACAACACCTATAAACTATTAGAATCACCATTCATCAACAAAATTTCAACACACAAAATTGGCGCCAAAAAACACAAATTGAAAATCTTACAAAAGATCTTATATTTTAGGGAAAATGATATCGTTTGATGAGTCTCAACTAGCTGATTCTAAAAATGTAAACGGGTTAGAAAGATGTTGTGTAATTCTTAAGATTATAAGCTTTTAATCGAATTTTTAATGGAGGGATTTGGCAGGAAAGTTAGTTGGATTCCTCTAACTGTTCTTGCATTACATCTGCAAGTAACACTGCTTTTGCAATACTAGGTATGAACAAAGTTGGTTTCCCTCGGTGTGTTGTTTTTTGTTCCTATTTGTAGGACTAGGATATATATAAACTTTGAAATTAGTATTGCTATTTACCATCCAACTTGCTATTGCCTATAAGGTTGATCGTGAAATTGAGGTGTAGAAGTGTTTTAGACATCTTTGGCATACATTTAAAAACTGTAAATGAATGAAACGTTCAATAAACATTTCTTAAACTGTGCAGTAAAATGTCCTTTAATGTGTGTTTATTGACTAAATAAACAAACATGGATAAGATTTTATGCCTGTTTAGTTAAATGAACGAATTTGAACAAAAGTTTCGTTCGATCGTTTATGTTAATGAGCGCTCGATTATCCATTTGTTAAATTAGTTTGTGGTCGTATATCCTATAGTCATATTACAACTTTAAAAATTTGTATGCTCAAACAAATGAACAAACATAAAACACAATATTTTGTATTTTTTTGTCATTCATATTTTCATTTATATTCGTTTAATCTCTTAATGAACGAATATAAACAAACACGAACAACCTCGTTTCTTAATGAATGAACATGAACAGAAAAATACATTAGCTTATCATATATAATAGTAACTATAGTATCATCAATATCGTATGAATCACCTGCACACAAAAAAAAACTAAACAAAAAATCATTAGGCTTATCATATGTAAATTCTAACTAAAGTATTTTATCAAATAAAAGATCGAATTTATACGCATACAATAATAATATTACGTTATCACGTAAAAACAATAACAAAAAACTCATGGGATATTTGATTAAAGCG
The DNA here is from genome assembly GCA_026074375.1 of Tanacetum coccineum. Lineage (NCBI taxonomy): Eukaryota > Viridiplantae > Streptophyta > Magnoliopsida > Asterales > Asteraceae > Tanacetum > Tanacetum coccineum. The sequence continues at coordinate 83,421 of BQNB010007163.1, read as the reverse complement.
TTAAAAGAATGATAACGAATCATTTATAAAGAAATTGAGATGAAAGACAAATCAAACAACTAACACACGTCAATTAAAAATATGTGTGAGTCTTTGTTCTAGTACTCTCTGATGATATCTAATTATTTATTTGTATGCAGCAACAACATTAACGGGATTGCATTTTGTAACTACGACCTTGATGACCCTTGTGCTTAGGTGGTTGGGCAACATCAACTATCTCATTTACCCATCATAGACCTTTTGAGAATTTTCATATTTGCCAACTTCTTCATTGTTGGAATGAACGTCAGTCTAATGTGGAACTCTAATAAGAAGCTGAATCATATGATAACAAACAATATACTTAGGTACGTCTTTCGATTGTTGGCCTTGTCATCACATGTGGTTTGCGAAAGGAGTGAAAGTAAAGTATTTATACTCACAAAATTTAACCTTCACAACCACATGACCTAGTGTAATACCCGTGCATTGCATGGGCCACGCGTAAAAAATAATTAGTTTTCTTTATGATAACCTAAGACTGAATATGTAAACAACATGTACTATCGATCAACATAAATATAAAACATCATAAATTAACAAAATAAATGTATGAGTCGAAGTTCTTGATTGAAATTCAAAGTAGCCAGCCTAAGACCATTATCGTTTGTGGAAATCGTAAATGGGGGGGGGGTGAATACATTTTGCTTTTAAAATCTTAAAAATGTTTCGTATCAAATCATCGATCAAGCGTGATATAATATGAAGAGTGTTTATATAAATTCTATACCAACAATACATATTCACATCAATGTTCACATCAATCCATGACACAAACACAATCAAAACTATATAAGCAACACAACACACAATTGCAAATATAAATATAGAGCGATAAATGCAAGTATAAATGTAAAGAGATAAGTAAAAGGAAATGCAAACCGGACATGATGATTTATAGTGGTTCGGTCATGAAGCACCTCTTCGCCCTACTCCACTCCCCGAGCACCAAACTCGAGAGTTATCTTCACTAGTCAACAAGCTCCCTTTAGGCGGAGAAAACCGTACACAACGTTGCTTATATCAATTTCCGACACTAAGCTAGATGTCGAGTTCTAATCTTAGCTAGAACCAATCTATCACGACTTCACAACTTCTTCACTACTTACACGACTTCACAACACAACTTCACAACTACACAACTTCTTCACTTCACAACTTCACAACTTCACTTCACAACTTCCCTACACTTCACAACTTCACTACACTTCACATCTTCCCTACACTTCACAACTTTACATCACCAAGACACTACCAAGATCATCATGATCTAACATACCTTCTTATGATCACCATGATCTAACTATTACACAAGTTTGGAATACATGGACTCGATCTATACATTGTGAATGTAAGACATGTCACGAATGCACTAACTAAACTACATAACTTCGCATCTTGATGATAGCGAGAGTTCTTCTCTTGCACTTGAATGGATGGATGATTGGATCACATTTAAACAAACTTATAACAAGTTAAGTGATCAAAGAAAAAGGTTTGAAAGAAGAGTTTAGATCTGAGAAAAACTATGTGCAAAGAGGTGAGAAAATCTGTGGAAACAGTCCACTATTTATAGGGAAAAATATTAATTTTTTATTTGGGCGGTCCCCTTAATTATACAAGGGCGGTCCCCTTAATTATGGCCGGTCCCCTTAATTAATTAAGGGGGCCGCCCATTTTTCAGACGCTCCCTTTTTTGTCTTTTTGTGGGGAAGGTTTTTCTGGAACTTTCTAGCCGTTTTTGGGTAGAAAATTTGAATTCAAAATGTTTATTTTGAATAAAACATTTCTTATAAATACAAAAATGTTTTGTATATGTTTTTTAAAAATGTTTGTCCCATTTTATAAAAAAATGTAAGGTTTGGAAAAATAAAAAATTTCTTTGATCATTCAACAAATTAAAGTTTGTTTGTTCATACCTTTAGTGATTTACGTCGGGTGCGAACTTAAATTTGTTGTTGAAGAAAACATGAGACGTCGAAAGATGTTGACGTATGAATTGATGATTTGTGATTACGAGTAACTTAAGCACTTTACGTTATGTGTTATAAGTTACATGTTTGTCATCACCAAAACATGAAGAGAATGTATAGATTAAATATCGTAATGTAATATTTCTACCAACAATCTCCCCCTTTTTGATGATGACAAAATATGTAAACTATAACTCATAGTAAAATGTATAAGTTACTTGTTTACACTTCTTCTCCCCCTTTTGTCGAAACAAAAAGGTGGACTCCTAGACGAGACTTTAACTACACTTCAACTCTTCAATCAAAGAGGCGAGCTTGCATCATCCTAAGTGAAGTCTTGATTCTATCAATCCCTTTTAAACAATGACATCCCTTGAACATTGACTCAAGCGGATCCATGGATCAAATTAGTTGCAAACTCTTAACCTACATCAATGGTTAGTTTCGTGCAACAAAAAATATATATAGGGATGAAAAACACATATCAAAAAATGTGTAGATGTCTTAAACGGTTGCAAACGTAATGGCTTGGACATTTGCAAATGCTCCCCCTTGGTGTATGCTCCCCCTTGATTGGGGCACCAAGAAATCGAGTAACAAAAAAGTGCTACAAAACAAAGTTAGTAGAAAAATGCACATATATATAATGATGATGATAGATATATATGCAAGACACTTAGTGGGGAACAAATCATGTATGTTTTAGGTATATGCACTCTAAAGTGTGGCACTAAAGACAACAACCTAAACATGCTTTAGGGCTAAGACTCGATCAACACGTTCCTTATGGTATCATCATCTAACTACGAATGATGTGGATTTAAATAGACTAATGGGTGTATTGAGAGATTTCTAAATCCTCAAGGTTTCTTTGTTAAGCATTATGTATGCTTTTTTTGTTTGGGGTGTTTAAGGATAAACATTATCGTAAGACTTTAGGTCGAACTAAATATTGATGATAAGGATGATTTATTGAGGAAACATAAATGAAGAAGGATGAGCGTGAATGGAAAGGGAAGGTGTTGACTATAGGTTTGTTGGGTGTTTGGTAGGTTTGGAGAGTAAAGTGATGAGAGAATGTTGTTTTGTTGTTGGGAGAGATGCATGGCTAAGAGGTTTGATAGGTCTTGTAGTTGATTAATGTCATCAACTAGACTTTCTTTACTTGGAGATAGAGGTGGTGTGTGTTGAGTTTAGTTGTCACTTTGAGGTGGAGATTGAGTGTGAGTAACATGTGAATTGATGGGTGAGATGGGAAATGGAGATGTGAGGCAACTTGTGATGATGTGGGAGTGTCCTTAATGTAAGGATTTGGTAATTCTTGATTAGAGTGATTGTTTTCTTGAGATGGTTCATGATGAGAAGTGAGTGGTTTTGACATTGGTGTAGATGAATTTACATTGAGCTCATTGGAAGTGTTAGAAGGGTTTAGTTTCTTCCTCCAAATGGGTTTCACACTCATTTTGGCTACCTTTGATGGTTTGGATGTGAGTTTGTTAGAGGATGTCATTGGTGAGGATGATTGTGATGAGGAGATGTCATTGGTGAGAATGTTAGTATATGGTTGTTAATGTTGATGAACAAATGTGAAAAATGTGAAAATGGTGGAACATTGTGATGACTCAACAACACTTAAAGGTTGAATATCATCTTTGTGTTCTTTACTTGCCAAAAAACGGAAATGAACAAATGAAAGACACGATATTATGATGACTCAACAACACTTTGAAGATTGCATATCTTCTTTGTGTTATTCACTTGTTAAAAGGTGGAAATGATTGGATGAGACGCATTTCATTATGAAATTCACTTGACTTTTGACAACATAGGCACACATGCTTATGATTGTCGGGATATGAAGATGAGACACATTTCATTACGAAATTCACTTGTAGGGAATGGTTACATGGTGAATCTTCTTATGAAGATGACAAGGTGGATGACTCGAGGTTGATTGTAAGGATGTCTCGATTTTTCATTTCACTTTGGTGATTTGGGGATGTACTAGAACTAATGATCACTAACAAGAGTGAATAATAGTTATGAGGTTTGAGTGTATGGTAAAAGTATATCTTGTGGTTTATAGTGAATAAGAATCACCTATGTGAGTTCTTGAGAGTGTTTGGTTAAAGGATATATGTGAAGATGTGTGTTTTCCCTTCCTTTTTAATCCGTGCTCATTCGGACATAAGTTGTGGAATAAAAAGAATAAATGAAGAGAAATAACGACGGCAACGATGAGCTTGACAATTTCATAATGGATGACGGTTAGCATACGATGAACTTCATCCGCAAAGTTATGTAGCTCTTCTCAGATATTGTGATTGTTCGTAGAACAATCACACAACGAGGTACGGGGTTGTCTTAAAGGTGGTAATGGAAATGTGGACAACATATATTAACCATCTATATAATAATAGAGGCATGATTAAGGTTTTTGTAAAACGATTTAGACATAAACAATAAGTGACATTTTAATTTGCATTTCGCGAATTAAAAATGCTTAAACATTTTGGATAAAATGATTAAGTTGTCGAGATTTATCAGAATGTATTTAATAGTAACAAGACTATTAAAATGAGAATGACATGTTTATGAGATTTGTTTCATCATTCCTAGACCTAGACAAAAAAAAATTAAACGGTTCACGTTTGAGTGGTTTGGTGAGGATGCCAACGATGTTGTGTAGATTGACTAAGGAAAAGCCTAATTTCTACGTGCTTAGTGTATACTCCTAATGAGATACAAAGTTTATCAATGTATACTATCATTAGGCATATTTAGGAAGAGCCATTTAATCAAATTAGAGAATGAATATGAGACTATCACTAGTGGTGCTCAATTCAGGCTAAACACGACTATTTTTACGGGTTATACACCGAACCCAACTTCACTCTTGGAAGCAATTCAACCGTTAGGTCAAATTGAATTTCTAGTGCAATAGATTCTCCAGTAGTCATTCTCATGTTAGACAAAATAGAATTCTTATATTTGCCTAATGAAGTGTAGTAAAGATAAAATTTGTATTATCTTTTCATAGAGGACCTAACATGACTCAACTAACATACTTTAATTCCGGTTCGCATAATCCTAATCAAGATGTGTGGAATTCCAAGATAAGCGTAAGCAAGATGTTTTAATCTTTTGTTCAAGATCTATAGGTTGTTTGATTTTGATTACATATTGCTTGATTTAATGGATGTCTTATATTTAGTCATCTTACATGTGTAGTTGTCACATGTGATATTTAACATTTGGTTTTTCAAAAGCCAAGAGATGTGTTTATTTGTGACAGTGACAAATATGTTATATTGAGAGTGTTTTAAGAATTCTCCATTTCATGCCATGTGAAGTGAATCTCATCAATTTTATTTATCTTAATTGAGTTTGTGATTCTTTAATGATAAATGTTTGAAAAGAGACATATTTTATTTAAAAAAAATATACTTCTGTAAAATTAATATTCTTATCAATGTTGTATATCATAATTAAATAAGTATTTAAATAAATATATTTTTACTTGTTTATGCATTGATACATATTTTGATAGGTTATTTTTCAATTCTAATAACTTATATTTTTCAAATGATATGTAGTGTATTTTCTTGTAACACAACAATTTATGCTACGAAGAAAATAAGATGCATAGGATATATATTATCCTTTATCAATCGTTTAATACAATAAGTCTATAAAATCATTAAACATAATGTTTCCCAAACATCATGTTATCCTAGGTGAATAAACAAGAATATTATTTTAATTTAGAATTTAGTTAAAAGTGAATTATAGCTATGAGTTGTGCTTTTATGTTGTATGAGCAAATTTACATATATTGTTAGTTTGCTCGTGTTTGGTTTTTTGGAAAAGACACATTTAACAATTGCATTGCAATGTAAATTGCTTGAATATTTCGGACGAAACATCCAAGTCGTCAATCCTACTTCATTGTGTATTTGATGCGTGTATTAAACATATTAGTATAATATTTGGAACACAACCATTGGACAAGTAGACTCAATATGGCATCATCAACAAAAGTGTGATTTATGATCCGATGCATATTCTTTTCATCTAGAAAAGGATGTAATTATTTTTATATCAATCTAGTGTGATTGAGTATGTAGATCCAAGATAATATCTCTATATATTGATATAGTCTTGAAGCTAAACAAATAAGAATCCAATTTTATGTCCATACACGAAAACTTGTCAATTAGATTCAATAAAGATATCAATCATAATTTGAATAATGAATTGATATATTCTCGAAATCTTTCTTGACCCTCACGAACACTCATTTAAAAGAAAATAAATAAACATTTAAGTGGTGTGTTCCATTAATCCAAATTATTTAGTTGTTAAGGTGGGTTGATAAATAATGATAAGTTAACTTTCTTTTTCCAAGATTTTCGTAAATTTTACTAGTGGAAAAAAATATTGGTTTTATGTATAATATAACATAGTTTTTGACATTTTATGTTATAGTATATGAGTTTTTAACAATTTTATAAACACACACCTTTTGTAAATATTCTATATGTTTTTAAGAAAAAATGTATTATGTATGTATGTTAGAATCTTGCAAGCCAATATGTTCATTTTTCTTAGCTTACTAATTACTAATACAATCTTTTCTTTTGTTTAACCAACCCAAGGTCAAACAAAGCAAGTTGTTAAAAATATTTAAACGTGTTGTTGAAAAATAGATTAAATCGTTGAAAAATGTAGGTGACTTGTTTTAAACATTTATTAATATACTTGATAGTTATTAAACTTTTATTCATACAGTATATTCCCATACCTCGAAAGATTTACAAGATGTTTATGTGACATTTGTAAATTAAGTGATCTATGCCTATATGCAATGGAGAGCAATTTCATAATCTTAAAGCAAGAAATCTAGCATAAGTTCTAGTCAGGCATAATTCGAAAAACTAGTCTACAAACGAATAGTGTAATGACCCATGTGCTTAGATATGCATTTAGCTCAATCGATAATAGCACAATCATTTAATACAATTCTATTAACAAACTTAAGGACACAAAGAAGTGCATATAGATCACAGAGCCTTACTAACTATTAAAAGTTACTTGATCGTCGTTTTGTGTATTAGATACAACAACGTATACATAGCTCGGTTTTATTTGAAAATAAAATACTTTCTCCCCATTTCAAAAATCAAGTTTAATATTTTGAAAAGTTAATTACACCATTTTTCAAAGATATATCGACTAGAAATGTCCGACTCGAAAGGGGAAAAGATAATATAGTTTTTCGTTAAAAACGATGACTCAACGTTTTGGTACATTAAAGTAGTATATTAGCCTTTCTGACTAGATTTAAGTTTAAATAAATACTTGGAAGTATTTGTATATAAAGTAGACTTCAATTATCTTTGAAATAGGGGTGGCAACTTTTCAGACTTACGGTTGATTTTAAATGATTTTTCAAGTTTCTGAAAACTGTCGAATCAGACAGGTGATCCCTTAAATTTAAGGGGCCGCCAAAATTTAAGGGGGCCACCCACCTGATACTCAGAATTACGATTTTTGTAAAAAAAAAAATTTCTGACTTTGCGGAAAGGTGTACAACTTTCTGAATTTGATACCGAACATATAACACTTATTTTAAGCATCATTTTTATCTTGTGATAGTATTAATTTGTGTATATAATATCAATACTGAATAGCAAGTTAATCAACAAAAACACTTTTCTATTTAATCCCCTTATTGTGTAATTTTGATACATAGATGTACTTAATTTTAAAACCATTTGTTTTGAAAATTAGAGCGACGTGGCTCTGATACCAATTGTGGAAATCGTAGAGGGGGAGGGGGGGTAAAATACGTTTTCCTCTTAAAATCTTAAAAATATTTCGTATCAAATCACCGATCAAGTGTGATATAATATGAAGAGTGTGCATATAAATTCTATACCAACAATACATATTCACATCAATGTTACTCCAATCCATGCCACAACATAATCAAAACTATGATAAGAAACACAACACACAATTGCAAATTTAAATATAGAGCGATAAATGCAGTATAAATGTAAAGAGATAAGTAAAGAAATGCAAGCGGACACGTGTTTTATAGTGGGTTCGTTAATGAAGCACCTCTTCGCCCTACTCCACTCCCCGAGCACCAAACTCGAGAGTTATCTTCACTAGTCAACAAGCTCTCTTTAGGCAGAGAAAACCGTACACAACGTTGCTTATATCAATTTCCGATACTAAGCTAGATGTCGAGTTTTAATCTTAGCTAGAACCAATCTATCACGACTTCACAACTTCTTCACTACTTATACGACTTCACAACACAACTTCACAACTACACAACTTCTTCACTTCACAACTTCCCTACACTTCACAACTTCACTACACTTCACATCTTCCTTACACTTCACAACTTTGCATCACCAAGACACTACCAAGATCATCATGATCTAACACACCTTCTTATGATCACCATGATCTACCTATTACACAAGTTTGAAATACATGGACTTGATCTATACATTGTGAATGTAAGACATGTCACGAATGCACTAACTAAACTACATAAATTCGTATCTTGATGATAGCGATACTTCTTCTCTTGCACTTGAATGGATGGATGGTTGGACACATTTAAACAAACTTATAACAAGTTAAGTGATCAAAGAAAAAGGTTTGAAAGAAGAGTTTAGATCTGAGAAAAACTATTTGCAAAGAGGTGAGAAAATATATGGAAACAGTTCACTATTTATAGGGAAAAATATTAATTTTTTATTTGTGCGGTCCCCTTAATTATACAAGGGCGGTCCCTTTAATTATGGCTGGTCCCCTTAATTAATTAATGGGGCTGCCCATTTTTCAAACGCTCTCTTTTTATCTTTTTGTGGGGAAGGTTTTTCTGGAACTTTCTAACCGTTTTTTGGGTAGAAAATTTGAATTCAAAATGTTTATTTTGAATAAAACATTACTTATAAATACAAAAATGTTTTGTATATGTTTTTTAAAAATGTTTGTCCCATTTTATAAAAAAATATAAGGTTTTGAAAAATAAAAAATTTCTTTGATCATTCAACAAATTAAAGTTTGTTTGTTCATACCTTTAGTGATTTACGTTGGGTGCGAACTTAAATTTGTTGTTGAAGAAAACATGAGACGTCGTAAGATGTTGACGTATGAATTGATGATTTGTGATTACGAGTAACTTAAGCACTTTACGTTATGTGTTATAAGTTACATGTTTGTCATCACCAAAACATGAAGAGAATGTAAAGATTAAATATCGTAATGTAATATTTCAACCAACAAGTGGGATCAAGAAAGCTTTCAAAGTCCATCTCCCAAGCAAGTCCGATAATAGTTTTGCCATTATGGACATGCTCGTCAAAATATAGAGTTGTGGGTGCTGCAAATCCATTAGTCTCTTTCAGAATCTCATGGCATTTTACCACTTTTAGAATCCATTAACCAACCTCACCCATCTGCCTAAACACCTCAAACGCGTGATCAAATTTCCCCGCCCTACAATAACACTACAAACTGATGCCAACATAAACTTATCACACTCCCACCTATTCTCCCTCATCTCTTATCATCACAGCCATCAAATTCACCAACTCAATTTTCAAAATCACCTCCAATAAAGCATTATTCCACTCCAACAACTTTCAAAATACCATTCTTCCTTATCACACTCCAACAACTTTTGAAATCCACCAACCCAACTTTCGAAATCACCTCCCTCATTTCTCATCTTCTGTGTTGCTACATTTTGTTGTGCATTTAGAATCACTGGTGTAAGTTTAGGGTGTCAAAATCAAGTTTCAGGTTACAATTTTTCGTTGAGACATTATATATCAAACAGTTGGTGGGTGTGTGCGACCGATGATGATTTGATGGTTATGTGATGTTGATGCATACCAGATCGATGTTGTATTCACATGGCGGAGGTGCTCGACTGTGGCGAAGAGTGGCGGATCGTGACAGTTAACCACGGCGGTGTTGCGGCGATGCGGTTTGATTGGGGTTTTATTTGGAGTGTGTGTGTTTATAATAGGTGGGGTGGGGTGTGATCGATGGTGGTGGATGACAACGGTAGGGTACGATGGCGGTGTTGCGGCGGTAGGGTGCGATGGCGGTGGGGTGCGACGGCGGTGGGGTGCGACGGCGGTGGTAGGTGGGTGGGTATGTGTGTTTATAACAGTAGGGTGTGTGTGTTTGAGGGTGGGTGAAAATAAAAAGGAATAAGTTGACTTTGTGAATTGTGTTAGGGGAAAGTGTAAAGTTACTAATTACTAAAGTGCCCCTTTATATTATATCTCAACCGTTGGATCTGTATTGAAATGGACGACCCGGATGAATTGGTTTGTACTTTTTTGGATGTGTGTTCCTTATGGAACTTTTGTCTTTACCCGATATATAATAGGAAGCCTCGTTACCTGTTCATGTTTCAAAAGTCTTTCTCATCAAGCTTTGTTAATTAAATAACAAATATTGAAAATATTAAATGCATTAGCTTAAAATATACTCTTAATATTAAATGCATTAGCTTTAAATATAACATGTAATTTTACCTGTAACTTATTCCATAACGGTATCTGGATCTGCAACTTCTGGTAAAACATTACCTCCATCTGATTCAACCTCATTCTCTTGTTCAACAATCTGTTTGTTCAGATCGATTAGTTTAGTTATTTCTATAACATTCATTAAATGATCTTCATCCATTTTTTGCCGATCGACGGTGGGTTTTTATGAAATTCGGTGATTTAGCGTGATGGATGATGATTTTCCGATGATGTAGAGTAATTGATTGAATTCCGACGATTGTTGTTATGTTTTCCGACGGGTGGATTTTATGGTGTCGGGGTGTGTGTGTTTTTTAGGAGAGAGAATTTGAAAAAATAAATAAGGGGTAGATGGGGTTTTTTATGTTTATATATGATTATGGGTTTTATTACAAGTCATTGGATGTTGATGAAATCAAGGGTCAAGATCTCTTGATTTGTTCTTTGGTTGGTACAAGTTCTATGAGGATCTCACCTCATCGGGTAAAAGGATACTTTGATTCACTTTGCTATTATACATTGGGTAAAAAGATATATTGGGTAAAAAGATACTTTGATTCACTTAGGTTCATACAAGAAGATGTTTTTCAAATGGGGATTTTAGTGTGTGTTTTGTTAGAGGAGGCCACTATATAGCATTATTCATTTTTAGATATCTTTTTCTACACTTTTATACTAGTTCAAAGTGGAATAATTAAGTAAAATTTCTTAGGATATGTTAGGCGCAATGGACTTGAACGAGAATTTATATTATGAGATGAAAATATATTGATATATAACGAGACGGAAATATTTTTATCAAGTTGTTTGGCGAATTAGTTAGAGTTAAAAGTTTATTAAAGTAAATCACAAGTGATTTTGCTTAATCAACAATGATTCGCGCAATTGATTCTATGTAAATCACAAGTGATTTTCGGTAAATCACAAGTGAATTTCATAATTTGTTTTGCGTAAATCACAAGTGATTTTGGTTAAATCACAATTAATTTTGCATAATATGATTTTATTCGAATCACATGTGATTCGTGTGTAAATCACATGAGATTCGTGTAAATCATATGTGATTTATACATAAAATAAATCGGAAAAAATAGTTCCTTATTTCCTATGTTGTTATATGGCATTATGTGTTGTATTTGCAGATCCTGAAGAAATTGCATGTAAAAATCCATCACGAGCTCGAGACAAATGTGGTGTGAAAAGAAGATGATGAAAAAATGAAAGAAAATCACTTAAAGTTAATGTGGAGCCTCATATACAAGGAATTTCTATACCAGCTGAGGGGACATACATTGATGTAGAAAGAAGTAAATCACACGTGATTATGTTTTGTTGTGTTTTGTTTTGGGAAAATGTAAATTAAGTATGATTTTTTCTTTGTTGTTGTACACTGAATCACTTGTGATTCGGTTTTAATCTAAAAATGACAATGGTAGACTATTAGGTTTGTTACATGAAGTATAAACAATTAATTTGCTGTGAGATTCTTCTATCAGAATCACATGTGTTTCCTGTGTGAATCACATGTGATTTGCGTGTGAATCACATGTAATCCATATACATGGTAAATAAAACTCAGTATGAATCACATGTGATTTGTATAACATTTGATAATTGACAAAAACATAATTAAAAAAACATACATAGACATGTTTAACTTTTGATAATTGACAAAATCACATGTGATTTATGGTAAATCACATGTGATTTGTGGTTAATCACATGTGATATGCATATCAACCTGGATAAAAATAAATACAAAGCAATGAAGAAGGCTTATGACTTGAACTTCTCTTTTTTTTAGTTATGATTTTTTTAAACAAAAGCACCTAAGATGTAACATTCCGTATTTTCAGGTCATTTACGACGCTATTTAAATTCACTATTTATTTTATTTTCTCGTACGCGTTCGCTTTTAATTTTAATCGATACGTTAAATCGCGTAAACTAAAAATCAACAATCAACGTAAACGGGCACCAAACAAATTAAAGTTTATGTCAAGCCATCAATATATTTTTTTTCAAAAGTAATAATTAACTTTGTTCATTTTATTTTTATCGGATACGTAAAGTGTATACGTTTCGCGATAAATTGCGTTTAGGCACTCCCGGAACCACCAAAACTCTTCTACGCTTCAACAAATACCCACTTTTATACCCAATACATAAAAGTTGCAAAATATATCATCTATATCCTATCTTTGCCGAAATTCTTGCCATTTGTACAAGTGATATATGAAAAATTCTTCAAGTTGGTCAAATGAACACCATACTTCATTAACCTACACCATACCTCTTTATTACTACACCATGCTATGTCTCTTTGACTTGGACCAAGACCAAGACCATCCCTTAGACCATACCATGTCTTTTTGACTAAGTCTTGCCATATATATACATGTATATCTAGTAAGAGATGTCATGCAAGTAACACTTAGCCAAAATTCAACAAAAATTCCCTCTCTTGCTCTCATATAAGCTACGGCATCAACACTCTCCCACACAAACCCATACAAAATTTTATTCGACATATACACTCCTATATACATCCATCCTAAGATATTCTAAGGTATTTCCAAGCATTGGCTAACCTTTTTCAAGTATTAATCAAGAAAAGTGAAACTAGGGTTTTAAAATGGAAAGCTAGGGTTTTATATCTAAACAAGGGTTTAGATACTTTGGTTCATCATCTTACATCATAATAAGGTTATCTAAAAACCTTCATGTCTTTACTTTCATCATTTTTATATGTTTACATGTTTTATATAACTATATCACCACTTAGGATTTTTAATATGTAAAACGAATTATCACTTATGTTTATGAATTTACACACTTTTCTTATGTCATATTGTTATATATATCATGGAAAAATGGATTAATAAATATGTTGACATGTTGTTTAAGTATAAACATGATTTTGTATAAATTTGGGTTTATAAAGTTAATAAAACAAACTCTTTATAAATGAACACACTTGGATAATAAAAGGGTGATTTGATTTCGACTTCATACAGTAGGTTTGACATTACATAAAAATAATACGCCTCATGACGATTCCAAAATGATAAGAAACTCGAAAAACCGATTTATAACGAAAAAGATACGTTAGTTACGAGTTTACGACGAGAAATACTTTTATAAAACTATTTTTATAAAATTTACTATTCATTACAGAAAGTGATATTTTTAAAACATCAAAAATATGATATAACTTTTAATTACGAGATCGTACTCGAAAGAATCGTTAAAAACGGAGCTATAACGAATAAAATACGACGTTTACGAGTTTACGATAACAAAAACTATAAAAATAAGTATATATCTGTTATGAACAGTAAAAATCACTATTCATCAGAAAAACTAAAATTTTAAAAATGTTATATTTTGATAACTCGACTTAATACGAAAATGTGGGCATAAGAAACGTAAGAAACGGGCTTAAAACGAGAAAGTTACGCATTATTTTCTAACTTGTGCACTATTTCCTGAGGTGAATAGTGTTGGTTCGTTTTTAAAATAAATTTTTGCGAAACATTTTAGAATCATTTATATAATATTTATACATGTCTTAAACTTTATAAATATTATTTTACAAAGACAATTGAATTATATATTCGATTATACGAGTTCAAATACACGAATAATATTTAGCAAATGCAATTTAAATATTATTTCGCAAACACGAGTAGACGGTGATGTAGCTATATAGAATCATACGTTGTATTAGTTATCAAAGTACTATATTACTAGGGAGTTTCATAATGATGAGGCCTCTTCGGGGTGGCGTATCGACGAGTTGTTGGATTTACGATTTAAAGTGTCCTAGCTCCTCATACGTTCACTACACGACCTCTTAATTATGATAGCCCGAACGATAGTATGATGAGCTATACGACCTATAAATAATCAAAGTGTTTAGTACTTATACGACCTATATTGGATTAGGTTGCCTTCGGATTCCTTCGTGACGCATTTTCTATTTTGAATACTTGTTGATTTCCATTCACTCAAGGTGAGTTTCATAGCCCCTATTTTACTTGTTTTAAACTGTTTTGGGGGAGAATACATGCTCGTTTACAAACTTGTATATTTTACTACAATACAATTACTATGCTATTTCCTGATTCACATTATTGCCTAAGTACTTCTTGCCGCTAGTCCCTTTTATCATGAACTGTTATTTACCTGCTGGGTATCGTAGTGTTATGGATAGATCTATACGGACTTGGGACCATTCCCCGTCTAGGGCTGTGGTTTTCTAGGGTTGACCATTGAGCATTTAACATTCGAAGAAAATTCTGTTAGATGTTTGGCAGCATATGAATTGAGAAAATTAGTAGGATGTTTTGGTATCATCTGTATCCGTGTTGGGCACAAACCCTCAGTACTGGTTTGATTACAGTTTATTACGGTACAGGTTCGGTATGATTTGTCTATGCTGCTCTAGGGAATAATGCCTGTTTTTTGGACCTATTGATGTGTGTCATAGTCTGACTATTACTTCGATCTTGTCGGTCCACGCTATTTCCCTGATAAACCTATGAAAGTCACTCAAACAATTTTGTTAACGTTTTTAGCTGTTTTAATCTCTGGTGCTGATGGCTATAATAAGCTGGATGAGGAGCCGTCGTGACGGATATCTATTGAGGGATTATGATTTCTTAAATTCAATGAAACTTTTATTTATAAAATCTTAATGTTCTTTTTATCCAAAACTACTGGGACTCACGTGAAAAAAACTTCTTATCTTTTGTAACAATAATGTCCATCGAATGAATTATTTTTATCGTTTCATTTAGAACGTTTTCTATATCTTGATTTTTGTACTTTGACGTAGCACCCCAATGTTACCATTCCGCTGCGACCTGATTTTGGGGGTGTTACATCTTACATGCTCGGATTCGTCTTAAGATGTAGTATTTTATAAAAACATACAGTGGATATGTTTATATTCGAATTTTGGACAGAAACATTGAATGACTTTATTAAGTTTATATTTAACCTTTGTTTTACTGAAAAAAACACAATGAAAAAGCTACTTATTCTGTTTTTGATGTTTTTGGTTTTTTAAGAAAAGACAAAATAAGCTAAATCCTGGAACTAATAAGCTACAAACAACTTAATATTAACCTAATAAGCTAATTAAGACAGAAACTAAACAAAAACTCAATGCAATAAGCTAAAAATCTCAAATAAGCACTTTGATAAAACTGATAACCAAACAGGCCTTAAGGGCACTTTTGAGCTTAATTCCAAATAAGCAAATGGATCCTTATGGTTATAAGCCCTACACCTACTTAAACAATGGCCAAAAAGCTACTTGAAACAGGTCTTAAAAACTATTTTGAAAAGCTAATGGACAAAGAAAAAGCTATTTGAAAACAGCTTATTACACTTAGTATGCTGAGTTTATTTTTGGTGTTTCAAAAGACAAAATGCAATTTTCAAAGCTAAAACAGATGATCAATTAAGCTAGATTTTGCTAAATAAGCTAAAACAGATTTAACTATGACCTAAAATCTACTAGTGTCCAAAATTTAAAAAGCTAAAAACTATTTTAACTTGCTGAAATTTTAGATTGAAAAAGGACTTTTGTCTTTTTAAGCTACTGATGCAGTTTGCAATGAAATGACCAAATTCTAAATTTATCAATTGCAGACCAAAGGACTAAGTTACTACACCTTTAAAACACCTATCTAAGAGCAAGCTAATTAAAACTAACAACTAGAACAGACTTTAGCCTAAAATTATAAAGGAACTGATTAAAACTAGCAGATTTAAACTAGTAACTCACAAACTTAAAGAAAACTAGATTAAGCCTATTTAAACTTATTAAACCTACTCTTATAAACCTAGATATGAGATTTAAAATGAAACTAAAGGATCAAATGGCCTTAAACAGTACTAACTTTGAATTAGTACTGCTTGACCCAAACACTCCTTTATTTTCCTCAAATCCATACTTAGCTTATAAAAAATGAGATTTAATGAACAAATATCAAATACCAGATATTAATAAGCCTTTAACAATCCTAATGAACAGATTTAAGCAAACACTTAAGCTAAAATAATAAGCTATAACACTATGATAATATTTTTGGTTTTTTTACTGATTTTAAGACAGAATATAGAAAACTAAGATTTAATACTAATTATAAAGCATTATGAGCATAAGACAACTACAATAAGCATAAGTAAGCTAAACTAACTTAAATAAGTAGATAAATAAGCAGAATAAGCAATTATAAGCTGAAATGCAATTTTAAGCTACTAAATGTGAAGAGAGAACTTACAACTGCCTTTGCACAAAACAAGGCTTATAAATGCTCTTTTGAGCTATCAACAAGCTCCAGCTTATCCTAGGATAAGCTGGTGAGGTCCTGGAAGCCCTTCCATTACTGGCTTCCCTTCCTTATCAAGTTGTGGTAATTTTGAGGTGGATTTAAGTGTCAATAAGCTTAGTTAAGCTTTTGAGAGCTTAACTAAGTGAATACTAGCTTGAGTGGTGAATTAAGAGCTTATTAAGAACTGTTTGATTATTTAAGAGCTTATTAAACCAAATTGCTTATAAAACATAAATTGAACATTAAAATGAAAACATACTTTTATTAATTAAAAGTACTGATTACAAGCTTGAAAAAGAAATTACATTCACTGAATTAAGACATTACTATAAGCTAAATTGCAAAAATTTAAAATTATTTAAAAACTATACTAAGCTATATTAATACTACTCCTAGATGATTAAACTGTGAGTGAAAGGCTCCTTTTTATAGGCCAAGAGTGAAACTTTCAGGCCCTTAGACGCTCCACCCTTAATTCATGATTTGCCCTCCACCTCATTGATCATAGCCGTCCAAAGCCTTACACGTCTCATTAGCCAATGATTGGCCTTGGGATTGCCAACCTGGCAATCCAAATTCGTCATTGCTTGCGTCATAATCATCTAGAAGGGTTAATTGTACTTAAACGAGGGTTAATTTTGGTGTTGGGTAATTTGGGGAAGGAAGGTGAATAGTGAAAACAGGTTTTCCTGCCTTCTTTTCTTTTCTTATTCGTTGTTTGACCGAGACTAATAGGGGTTGACTTGGGCCTGGGTTTATAAAAAGGAATTTGGGCCGGTTTAAAGGGATTTAAGGGATTTGTTATAAAAAGATAATGACCGTTAGTCTTTATAATAAAAAGACTAACGGTGTTAGGATTTTAAGGACTTATTGTGAATTTGATTTAACATTAAGGCTCATTTGGGTATTTTGAGGGTTTTGGCATTTTGTGGTTTGACCAAGGGTTGACTTTTGATGACCTTTGCTAGAAAACTCCCGGCTCTTGTGCACTCTTTCCGTTCCCGTGTCCGTGTTTGTCCGGTTTTGACCGTTTTCTTGTGATTTTTGCAATATCCGTACCTACACATTCAAAAACAACAAAATACACAAATACAAGCATATTTTTGCACATTTTGATCATTTAAGGGCTATTTTTGGTATAAAAAGGATATGTGATTTCTCACATATCAAAATTCCCCAAACTAAGCGATTGTTGTGTCCTCACGCAATGTTATATGCTCTAAAACCAAATACCTCAAAACTTCCCCAAACTAAATCTTTGAAAAGTAGCAAAGACTTTTGTGGAGAGAGTTAAAAAATCACAAGTTTTAAAACACCCCATTTTCCCATTTTTCAAAACTTTTTCCATTTTATGATTTTTTTAGGTAAACTTACTAGAATATTCCGACTTTCGTTATTTCCATAACCGTTAGGGATCATAGAACAAGATGCATTTCGATCCGAGAATGCCCCAAAAAGGATAAATTCATCGTCCCTGACTTTTCACTCGCTCCAAACCAAGCTTAAAACGAAATCACCGCTAAATATCTGTTAAGATGCTAACACTACTCATATTTGCAACTTGTGAACTTTTCACTCCCGATAATTATTATATCTTAGATGAATGTGTTATTTTGAATTTCAACCATGGATCAATGTTTTGCAAAATTCTATGTTTCACGCTCCACCCGAGAATAATGAGTTTGAAGGTGAGATCATCCTATGTAGCGACTTTTGTCTCGGCACATCCCAACCTTGCGGCTAAGTGACCAGGCTTTTGACACCCCACAGAGACTAGTATCGGGACTCGCAGACCTTAGGTTTTAAAAACTCTCAGGTTTCCCGTATATACATAGCTTATTTAAAAACTTTAAATGAAATAGTCAAAGGTAAAAAGCATATTTAAATTTAACAAAAAGAGATCTATTTATTAATTCAAACTTAATATTAAACATAACATTTATGCGATTGTAACCCTCGACCTTTTAGAAGGCTGCAACATCGGTTGTGAGCCGGCAAGATGCAACAAACTTTTATCAGTCTCGGATTTTTATTACTATGTGGGCCTTATTTAGAAACTAAACACATCGGTGTGAGCTGGCAAGAGGTAGTAACATTTATTCCGCCCACAATTTTTTTTATTATTAATTATTATTACCTTCCACCCTTTGAAACGACTGTCACATCGGTAATGGCGAGCCGACACATGAACAAACCAGAAAGTCTTATTTTGGCATCTTGAGATTTTATAATTATATATTTATAGCCAAATTCAAGTCTTGTGGTCTTTTAACAACTGCCACATCGGTATGCGAGCCGACCATGGTCCAGGAGTCTATTTCCCCACAACACTGACAAAAACCATCGATATTGTACCTTACTTTCAACCAAAATGCATCCCCTACCAGTGATTTAAACTAAAATCGTAAAAAAAACCTAAAGTAACTTTATTTATTCACAATTATATAACGTTTATTAAAGTGGCTGATGGGATCAAAAAGCCATAATTAACCTTTATTGAGCCTAACAAAAGATCCCAACTATTCTATGTTTTACATCCAAAACTTATACTCACACTATCATCCTTGTTCTTTACCAATTAAAATTTCTAATAAAGAAACTCGTGAATACTTAGCCTAACGAATTAAGATCGTCACTTTAACAAGTCACATAGACTTGGCAAAATCTTTATTTCTAATAATCGATCTTCGCAATAAAGTTGAAAATCAATTATTATGGAAACCAGTCAAAGTCTTGACTTTTTTTAAGCTAGACTTGCGTTTTATAGCTCCTTGTATAAAAGATTAGTAAAAATCAATCAATTTACAGTTAAGGAGAAAGCTAAGATATAAAACCGGTTGGGTCAAAATTTACTTTTCGTTCTCACCAACGGAAAACCTACATTTGTGTCAACTAACTATTTATATTCAACATTTTTTATGAACAATAATCTACATATTAAGACTTAATAATTTAAATTTTTTGTGGGAAAACGGGGTACGTGAGATCAACGGCAAAGGTAGGTAAGATCATATCGAAGATATACTACCCCATACTAAAATTAAACATTGTCCTCAATGTTTCCTAGTCTAAGGCTTATAAACCCCATACTAGAACTCAAAAAGTCGAATGCATAATCCAAGTATAAAGAAAGTATCACAAAAACTGAAAGCCGTTTATCAGAAGGGGGTGGTTTAAAGAAAAAAAATGCTACAAGATAAATGTTAGTCGATAATAATCTAGGATATCGGATTTCCCCAAACCTAAGGCAAGCAAATGCCAAGAAGCTCGAGTGAACCGGGACCAAACACTGAACCACAGAGAGCTTCAAAAATTTATGGGTCAATCCTATAAAAAATCCATAAGTACAAACAACAAAAATCGAAGATGATAGTAGATTGATATACTAAAAATATACTATTATATTCCAAGAAAGCAATAAAGACTTTCCTAAAGTCTCCCCTTAAGAAAAGCTCACTCTAAAAGATATATATAATATATAATACGTATATTTAACCGGGAAGAATGATCACCCGGGTCGTTTCCCCAACGACTTGTGAAATTGAAACCTTACTTTAGCTTGGATTATGATTTGAATGAGAGAAAAGATATTTTTTAGTATCTATAACTACTAAATAAAAACAATAATTAAAATGAACAATTAAAAGCAATTAAACACTTAAACTAATTAACGGGAGCAAATAAAACGCGTCAAATAAGCAAATACACTAAAATTAACTCCTAAAAATGCAAACTAAATTTCTATACCTAAATTAGGACAAAAGAAAATTTTAAGAAAAAGAAAAACATTTTTTTGATTATTTTAATATTTATTATGAATTAAAAACTATTTTAATCTAATTAAATCCAAAAAAATAGCAAATTAAGTCCTAAAAATTTAGAAAAATGATTTTTAAACTTAGAAAAGTCTAAAGTAACTTAAAAACTCAGAACACTAGTTTTAACTAATTTAAAAATTAATCCTATTTTAAAATTAAAAATAAAAGCTTAAAAATGAACAATTAAAATCTAAAAGTGTTGAAAATGATTTTTCTGAATGTAAACCTAAAAGTATTAATTCCTAAACTACAAATTAATTTTTTTGTATTTTTTCTTTCTGAAACTTTTTCTCTATTTTTTTATGATAATTTCGAAAATTAAAACTTAGAAAAATGATTAAAAATAATATACTAAATGAAAAAAATGCGAAAAATTCAGGAAAAATCTAAAAAGTTATAAAGATCTAAGGAAAAATAAGACGAAGCTCACAGCTTAACAAATAAGCCAGGAAAAAGCTAACATAAGCTACGGCTTATAATGAAAAAGGAAAAGAAAGACAAGTATAAGAATTAAATGGGAGGAGAAGTGAATGGATGAGCTATTGTAGCATATTGGTTAACACGTTAGGTATGTGTGCTTGAGGTCACGGGTTCAAGGTTGGATAGCACATTATTTGCTATAATTTTTGTTTCTTTTTCACTTTTTTGCAAAAACTAAATACTAGAACTTAAAGGAAACTTATTTTAAAGCATTTTTTATAAAAACCAACTTTAGCTGAAAACCAAGATAAGCTATCTAAGAGCTTTGAAAATCTTTCCACGGATAATGGAGTTTTAACTCACTCTTTGCTTATTTCAACTAAAACAGCTTGCTCAAAGCTTAAATTAGCTCAAATTGCAAACTAAAAGCTGATCTAGAATCCTAATAATGCCTACTAAAGATAGGCAACTTAAACCACTAACACTTAAACCTAGCTGAAATTGAAAATCTAAAAGCTAAACTCAGGCACAACACAAAGAGCTCAAAATTAGTTTAAGCTCAATAAGCCAATTCAGAAGCTAAGCTTTTGAAGATAAGCTAACTAATGAATCCTAATGAAACCCTACTGTTCAGTTTATAAAATTAAGTAACTAAATTAAGTGACCCTAACCTAAAAAAGTTATCTAAACGACTTATGTTTTGGCTTTTTCTTGCTTTAACTAGACTTTGAAAAGCGTAAATTTAATTCTAGAAAATGAGCTGGGAAATTTATAAACAGCGATTATCTAACTTTTAACTATAATGTAACCAAGATCCTACTTAATTTAAAAGCTAAATTCTATTTAAACTATCTTAAAAATGGATTAAAAGCCACTGCAGTTAAACTGCAGTGGTTCCTACTGATGCACAAATGGTCAAAAGGTTAAAACTAAAATTTCAGGTAACCTTGTGGTTACTACTGCATTTATCACACTCAAATAGAGTGCACAAACACTTACGCATAGCAAACCAAATCCAAGCCTAGGAAGCTGGATAAGTTTTAACTACAAAAAGAAAGGGGTAAAAAGTACATTGGTTCTGGCACATAACCCAACTTAGGCATAACTTTTTACTTTTTGAAACTAACCCTAAAATCTCTAAAATCCTACTCCTAAAAGAAAATTAATTCTTAACAAAGAAAAAGATACCTAAGTAGCTTTTACTTTATAGTGTCAACAAGGCTAAACCAAACACACCCTAACTACGATATAAGATAAGCAAAGAGCCTTGAAAATGAATACTAGCTTAAAACCATTGATACCAGATAATATTTTAGCTTATAATAACTTATTAAACCAAAAATCAAAAGCCCAATAACACTAGATTAACAAACTAAATCTACACTAATTTGTTTTATTATATTTTTATTTTTTTAAGACAGATTAAGCTACATAAGTTTTAAACTATAAAATTCTAAAAACAGGAAAGCAAACAACACTTAAAATAGCAAAATAAAAACAATAAGCACTAATTAGTAGGTAAATTTAAGCAAATAAGCAGTTTACACTAATTAGCAAAATTTAAGATAAAACTTAAATGACAAAAATGTAAACAGAAGACATATAGAAGTTATCAGCTCAATCAGAAGCTATAGGCATCTTTGAGCTTATCTAGCAAGCTCTAGCTTATCTTATGGATAAGCTAGTATAAGTCCTGGATTCCTTCCATGATTGAATCCCCTTCCAAAGGCTTTTAGGTCCAAAATAGTTAAGGTTTTAAACTAGTTTATAAACTAAGTAATTAAGGTCCTAATTTAGCTCAATTACGAGCTTATAGACTAGTAAGAGCTATATGAGCTATTAGAACATACTCAACATTGAGAAAAAATAAGAGCTTATAGTGAAATTTTAAAGAGCTTGCATAACAAGTATTTAAAGTAAACTAGAGTCATTAAAATAAAACGTGATTACATGATTTAAAGAAAATTACAATAATATTTAAAAGGAAATTGCAATAAGCAAAATTTAAGCTAAAATCTACTAAGCTACCCTCATCCCTTGTGTGTGTGAAAAGTGAGCCTATTAATAGCCTCTCATAGATCCTTCTAGGCCTTGCCTTACTGCCCACGCTCCCATCAATCACAACCGACATTCCATCAATCATTGAGGATGAATTTGAGGACGTTAGATCATCCTTTGGGATCACACGGATTGCCAATCTGGCAGATCCGTGTTTAAGACTCCTTGTGCTTTCCTCTCTAGAGTGAGTCAAGTGTAAGAAACATCATTTCTTTTGCATCTTTGCCAGAGTCGGAGTCCTCTCTTAGTGGGTTTAGCCAATAGGATACGAGGAATGATGCAATCATTTTGCCATGTCATTAATTAATACTTGAATAGTCATTTCTTTCTGCCCCTTAATTGAGCTTTGCCCTTTGTTTTACCCTTTGGTTAATTGTAGGAGACGATGAACAGTAAATTGTTCATTGGCGCCTTTTTATAACTGAAAACGGGTAAAAGAGATTTAAACTTTGGGGATATGGCAAAGTAAGTCCTTCTCTTTTGTTTTATGAAAGTTTAGGTTGTGTTTAAACATTTTTCCAAATTATGGAGAATTGGACCCTGGACTTAGTTATAAAAGGTAATGGGTTTTAAGGTTTTAGGTTTGGGCTTTTTTTTTTTTTTTTTTTATTTTTTTTTTTTTTTTTTTTCGTTATTGGGCCTTATGATCCGGTAGGTTGTTTAAGGGTAATAAGGCCCATTAAGACTTCAAGGACCATTTGTGTAACTTTGGAAACTTGGGGGACTAGATTTGTACCTTTAGGTTTTTGTGGTTTGACTGAGTTGACTGAGATTTGACCATTGGTTGACTTTTTGACTTTGGTTTTTTTAATCCCCGGCTTCTTTTGTGCTCTTCCGTTCCCCGTGTCCGTGTTTGCCAGTTTTTTGATGGTTTTCTTGGATTTTTGTCTTATCCGTACCTGCACACACAAAACGTAAAAACAAGTATATCTTTGCTATTTTAAGTGTGTTTTTGGTCATTTAGGGTCATTTTTGGTGTTAACGGATAATTGTGGTATTTTTACACTATCAAATTCCCCCAACTTAAAGATTGCGTGTCCTCACGCAATATTACAATAGCTTATAACCAAATATCTCAAAACTTCCCTAAACTAAACCTTTGAATAGTAGCAAAGATTTTTGTTGAGAGGGCTAAGAGATCACAAGTTATAAAACACCCGATTTCCCATTTTCAAAGATTTTTTATTTTTTTATGATTTTTCTTGATAGACTATCTAACTACAACTTATTCTTGTATGACATAATGTATTGTTTTCATTACCTTAGTGGTAACTTTAAGATCATGGAATAAAACGCAACAATTAAGTGTCTAAAAAAGATAACTTCATCATTCTGATTTTTCACTTTTTCCATACCAAGCTTAAAAATAAGATCACCGTTAAGTATGAGCTAAGATGCTAAGACTACTTATAATTACAACTTGTGAATTTCTCTCTTCCCGACTAAATTATATATTTAAGTGTGAGTACTCCCGCAGCCGCTCGCTTAAATAATTTAAACCATTAAATCCCAATTTTAGATAGTTGAAATCCGAACTAAGCTTACCCATAGGCCTTTGGCATAATATGTTAATCACTTAGAGATCACAACTCAAGCAAACAAAACCATCCTTAGCTAAGAACATCGTCGGTTCACTTGTCCCCATTAATTACTTTCTTCCTCTAACATCCCACCGTCATCGGTAAGTGCTAAAGTTTTTTGACCACCGCAATCCGGAGAATAATAATCGAAAACTCAATTAACTTCCGATGAAAAAGCCTTGTAGACTTTTGTAAATTTTTGGTTCAAAAGAATACTTTGGTTTTAGAAAAGAAAACTTTTACTATTTATTTTCTCTAACCTTGCAAGACATTAATATTTCATTTACATTATTAGCTACTGGAACCGGTATCAACTTTTCATTTCCAACGTCACATCGGCCACGCCTCCGACAAGAGTCCGTGTACTTATTATGATACCGATCCTAAATATACATCATCCACCCTTTCTTTCGATGTCACATCGGGAGCGAACCGACAAATGCCCATGTACTTTATTGCGATGGAGTTTGTATATTAATTATTAACACTAAGGATTTATAACTTGCATCCTTTTATTCATCACTATATTTTTTCTTTTTTCTTTTTTTTCATTTTATTTTTATTTTTATTTTTATTTTTTTTCATTTTTACTAATAACACATTATTTTTGCAAATAAAAAAATTTCGTTCTAGAAAACCAAATTATAAACTTGAACAAAAATTCTTATTTATAAATGATGTTGACTTTCATTCTAAAGCCTTTTTCCTCTAAAATAATTGATTAGACGTTTAAGAAGTAAAACTCTAATTTTAAAAATTAAAGAACACGTATAATTACTCATTTTAAGAACTTTTGGGAAAAAAACACAAGTTATTTTTTTATAACCTTTAAGTTTTTCCAAATAAACCTCGTTAGCATCCTAATTCGTAATTAACACTATACATTTCTTATTCTTTTGGCAATTTAAAATCTCTAAAAAAAGATTCGCAAATCTTAGCTCTATATAAAATACCAACCGGCTATTTTTAAAAATCTACTTGAGATTAGCACAAGTCTTCATTTACTAATGATTTTCAAGTCTTACATGTTTTAATAGTCTAACAGTGAACTAGCACAAACTATCATACAGTAATTGTTAAGGGAGAAAGCTAGAACTCTACACGTTCGATCGGGTCAAAAATTACTTCTTATTCTCACCAACGGAAAACCTACATTCGTGTCTTAACACTTATTAATTTTTTTTATTACAAATAAAAACTTAAAAATTTAAAATTTTTGCTATTTTTGTGGGAAAACGGGTACGTGAAAACAAAACAATAAGCAGGTAACATCAAATCGATAGATTCCCTCCCCAAACTAAAACGAAACATTGTCCTCAATGTTTAAGTCGGTCCTCTACTAAATCTAAGCCTTTAATATATCAAGAGATAGACGTGAATCGATAAGATGAAAGGATAGGATTTCCCCAAACTAATGACAAACAAAGGATAGGAAGCTCGAGTGAACCGGGACACAACACCGAACACGAGAGGCTTCAAAAATTGTTGGTTCAATCCTACAAAAATCACAACAAACAACAAACACAAAGAACCGGAAGAGTACAAGCCTCTTCACATCACAACACATTTGTTAGAAAATAGAAAGAAAATAGAAAAGGATAAGCATGGGGTGAACTCCCACGAAGCGGCTTGTTTTTGTTCACCGAGTCGCAAGCTCGACTCGATCCCTGAATTCATTCGTCCTTAGGGAAAGTTTGGAGATCCGGGATAACCAACGGTGGCATATCCCCTCCAAAATAATGTTTGAGACGGTGGCAATTCACTTTGAAATTTGAGCCATCGGGGTGAGATAATTTGGCAGTGCCATATGGAAAAACTTCGGTTATAGTGAAAGGGCCGGACCAACGGGACTTAAGCTTACCGGAGAAAATCTTCAATCGGGAGTTAAAGAGGAGGACTCGATCACCAACGTTAAAAACGCGGTTTTTGATCTTAGCGTCATGAATTCTCTTAGTTTTCTCCTTGTAGATTAAAGAATTTTCGTAAGCTTGATCACGGAGCTCGTTAAGTTCGTTAAGCTGGAGCTTTCGATGATCACCTGCGGTTTTGAGATCGAAATTGGCATGCTTAAGAGCCCAATATGCCTTGTGTTCTAATTCAACCGGTAAGTGACATGATTTTCCATAAACTAGCTTGTAGGGCGTGCATCCGATCGGAGTCTTGTAAGCGGTCCTAAATGCCCACAACGCATCGTCTAATTTGTCGGACCACGAGGCACGGTTTTCGCCAACCGTTCTTTCTAAGATTCTTTTAAGTCCACGATTCGTCACCTCGACTTGACCACTAGTTTGAGGGTGGTAAGCGGTAGAAAGACGATGTGTGACATCCAAATTTTTGACATGAAACTTTTATCAAATTTGTCATTACAGAAATGGGTCCCACGATCGCTTATGATAGCTCTCGGTGCACCGAATCGGGAGAAAAGGGATTTCAAAATTTTGACAACTACTCTAGCATCGTTGGTGGGGAGCGCCTTGGCTTCAACCCATTTGGAAAGATAATCGACGGCTACAAGTATGTATTTGTTTCCTCTTGACGACGGAAAAGGTCCCATAAAATCAATGCCCCATACATCAAAAATTTCACAAACTTGGATAGCAGTTTGGGCAATTCTCATCTCGAAGTAAATTTTGCCTTGTCTTTGCATGCATCATCAAGATTGATCACTTGAATGAGCATCTGATAAATGGTAGGGCCAAAAGAAACCGCATCATAAATACTTTCCGAGCGTTGATGTGGCACTATGATGGACCCCGGTGGGTCCCTTCCTTGACAAGCTTTGAGTATTTCCAAGACTGTCTAAATCTTGCCAAATACACACCTACGGATGATTTGATCCGCACATATTCGAAAGAGATAGGGATCATCCCAAAAGTAATGCTTTACATCTTTGAAAAACTTTCTCTTTTGTTGAGTTGACATTCCTTTGATAAGAAAATTCCCTGCGTGGTAATTTGCTAATCGCAAACCAACGGAGTACTTTGGTTATCATGGAGAAGTCCACCAGTATTCAATGTCTCAATAGGAAAGGTTTCGTTAATCTCCTTAGGATCAAAAACATTCTCATACGGGTTTTCAAGACGTGAAAGGTGATCGGCTGCGTAGTTTTCAGCTCCTTTGGTATCAATCACTTTAAAATCGAATTCTTGGAGAAGTAAAACCCATCTAAGCAATCTTGCTTTGGCATCTTTCTTGTTGAAGAGGTATTTTAAAGCGGAATGGTCCGTGTAAACAACACTTTTATTCATGATAAGATATGATCGAAATTTCTCAAAAGCGTATACTACTGCAAGCATCTCTTTTTCCGTTGTTGTGTAATTTGTTTCTGCTTCGGTCATCATCTTGCTTGCATAATGAATTGGTCTAAAATGCTTCTCAATCCTTTGCCCTAGAACCGCACCTATTGCATAATCACTTGCATCGCACATGAGTTCAAAAGGTTGGTCCCAATTTGGAGCAATGAGAATTGGAGCTTCGGTTAATTTCTTTTTTAGAGTCTGAAAGGCTTGAATGCATTCTTCTAAAAAGATAAACGGGGTGTTCTTCTCAAGAAGGTGGGTCATGGGTCGAGAAATCTTTGAAAAATCTTTGATGAATCTACGGTAAAAACCAGCATGCCCGAGAAAACTTCGAATACCCTTGACGGTAGTTGGGTGAGGTAGCTTAGAAATCACATCGATCTTACTTTGGTCGACTTCAATTGCCTTTCATCGAGTACTTATGTCCTAATACGATACCTTCTTTAACCATGAAATGGCTTTTTTCCCAATTTAGAGCTAAATTAGTGTCTTCACACCGTTTAAGCATTTTATCTAGATTGGTGAGGCACGTAGAAAAAGAATTTCCAAAAACCGAGAAATCATCCATGAAGACTTCCATTGTCTTTTCAATCATGTCATGGAAGATTGCCATCATACACCTTTGAAACGTGCCTGGTGCATTGCATAAACCAAAAGGCATGCGGCGATAAGCAAACGTTCCGTATGGGCAGGTGAATGTGGTCTTTTCTTGGTCTTTTGGATCAATTGGAATTTGGAAATAACCCGAGAAACCGTCGAGGAAACAATAGTACTCATTTCCTGCGAGTCTCTCAAGCATTTGATCCATGAACGGCAAAGGGAAATGGTCTTTTCTTGTAGCTTCGTTCAATTTGCGATAATCTATGCATACTCTCCATCCCGTTACAAGTCTTGTTGGCACTAATTCGTTTTCATCATTGGTTACTACGGTCATTCCTCCCTTCTTTGGTACACAGTGTACTGGGCTCACCTAAGGACTATCCAGATTGTAAAATCATCCAGCGTCAAGAAGTTTTTCAACCTCTTTCTTAATGACATCATGGATCTTTGGATTAACCCTTCTCTGATGTTGGACCGTTGGTTCGTAATCCTCCTCCATTAGAATCTTATGAGAACAAAATTCCAGGTTTATACCCTTTATGTCGGAGAGCTTCCAAGCAATGGCTTGCTTTCGGGATTTAAGAACCTTTATGAGAGCGGTCTTCCTCATCCTCGCATCAAACTTTGGCAGGTTATTATACAGGCAACTTGGTTTGTTATCATGCCTAAACATGGCTATTCGAGATGAGGTGGTAATATCCTTACTTCACCCCGGAGTTCATCGATTGAAGATTCGGCAGATTTACAAACTTTAAGCTCTTTCCTGATTTCTGGTAAGTAATTTCCTTGATTCAGTGATGGCGAAGGATCACTATTTAGAAGAGATTCGAGAAGGAGAATGTCCCCCCTCTGGGTCATAATAAAAAAGCTTCATTAACTTCCGTTGAAGTTGGATCATCGGCTAGAGCAAGAAAAGTATCAACTTCTTCAAAAGTTGAAAGATCACTATCCCCGAAAGGAGTGAGAGTCGGAGAAGAATTTGAAACAATCGGATCGTATCCGGGAGAAGGATTGCCATATGCAATTTCGTCGGAAAATCCTAAAACTTCTTGTGAGTATTCTTCACACGTAACATCGATAAGATTAACTATCGGTCTAAATTCGAGATTGTTGTACGAAATAAGATGGAGTATCACCACACTTAAGGTCAAAAGATTGATCATCGATTCTAAGTGTTATTTCCTTCATGACACATCTATCAAAGCAGAGCCGTCCAAGATAAGGCACCCCGATTATCCGAACGGTAATTCGAGGATCAGCTATGAAATCAAAACAACAAAATCGCCGGAAAGTAAACTTTCCACCTTGACAAAAATAGTTCTCAGCTACACAAACCGGTTTGGTTTTGGACAATTGATCGTATACAGCAATTCTAACAACAACCATTTTAGTATCATTTTAGGCCCGAGTCTAAGCTTTTTCCCAAATGGAAAGGCATGAGATTAATGAGCTAGCCGACCTAAATCGGCTAGGGCTAAGCAATTATCAAACTCCGAAAAATCACATGGAATAAGAAATCGACCGGGGTCACCTAGCTTTTCTGGAAGCTTTTTAAGGACAACCGCACTACAATTTTCATTCAAATGTGTCTTGGTTAACTCGATTAACTTGTCTTTGTTATTAAGCATCTTTTTTGAACATACGAGCCAAACTAGGCATATTAATGAAGCGTCCGCGAAACTTACCTCAAAATGGAGATTTACGGAAAATTTTCATAAATTTGGAAGCTAGGATATCACCTATTTCACGAGTTTCTCTTTTTGCAAGTCTTGAAGGGTAAGGCAAACTATCTTGGTTTTTTTGAGTAACGAGAGGCTCATTGATTGGTTTTTTACTTGGTTTTTGATCTCGACCAAAGAGGTTTGGATGTCTTTACGAGCTAGTAGCTCTGTATCCTTTGTCCCCTCGTGTTCCTTTCTACCACCGGCGGTGGGAATTGGAGGACAATCATATAGCGACCACTTCGTGTGTAATTGCCTTGGCTTTTCGTTCCTAGGTTTTGGAATGGTATTTGCTTAGTAACGAACATGAACCTTGAAGCTTGGTTGTATGATAGTTTTGCATAAAAAACTGTAGCAACAGTTTTGAAAATCATCTTGCTTCTTTTGAGAATCATTGTAAACTCTTTGAAAATCATTTTGGTTCCTTTGAAAATTGTCTAACTTCATTTGCAAATTATTCATGTTCGCATCATTAGCCTTAGCATAACTTTCAAAATCCGTTTTAGAAACACCTTGAATTTGTGAAACGGGAGGTAGAGCCTGATTAACCAAAGGTTGATTTGTTGGTGGTTGGTATGGTGGGGTTTGATAAACGGCTCCTTGTGATTTGGACGATTTTGTTGAAAAGCCTCATACGGTTTAGTGATTCGAATTGAAATTGTTCCTGATATCGCCTTTTTCCCCTTGGTTGTTTTGAACATTTGGTTGATTAAAACCGGGTGGTCTCATTTGATTTGCCAAATTAGGAGGATTTCTTTGAACAAAGTTGCCAACGGCGGCGGTTTGTTGGAATTGATGAATGTTATCATGAAAAACGGGAAATTCATTCCTTGTTAACGGACCAATGTTAAAATGTATGGTATGAACACATGTCACACAAACTTTCCTCACTGCTTTGACGGTAGCAGGAGTCGTAACATTCTTTTTACTAATCATCTTTTCTAATCGGCTCATTCGAATATCCATTTTATCTTCAAGAGAAGCGGCGAGTTGTTGAAATTCAAAAGAATTAGAAGGTGTAGAAGTAGAAAGAGGAGCATTCGTACTCACTCTTGGTTCAATTGCACGACTTCTTGAATAACAAACCTTGGATTTACTCTCAATAATGGCTAAACCATCACGAGGCATCTTATCTAGAAAATTTCCACCCGCGGCGGAATCTAAAGCAACGTGATCATTGGTATCACAAAAGGATTGTAAAACGTATCAAGTTGATGTAATTCCGAGAAACCATGATGAGGACATTGACGAAGAAATCCTTTGAAACGTTCCCATGCTTCGTTGAAAGTTTCATTTGGTTTTTGCAAGAAAGTAGTGATTTCAATTTATCGAAGGTAAGTTGTTACGAAGGTGGAAAGAATTTGGTTAAGATTTCAAAAACAAGATCATCCCACGTTAGAATCGATCGAGGTGGTTCTTTATCTAGCCAAGTCCGGGCTTCACCTTCGAGAGAGAAAGGAAAAAGCAAAAGCTTAATTGACGTATTCGGAACATCGGGATGTCTAAACATAGAAGTAACCTTGTTGAAAAATCGGAGATGATTATGAGGGTCTTGCCTACCCGTAAATTGATTACTTTGAACAAGATTAATCAAAGTTTGTTTAAGTTCAAAATTGTTTGCATTTATCGGTCGGAACAACAAATTGCATCATTCGTATCCCCCTCGATGTGAGCTTGAGCATTTGTGCCATGGTACGATTGTCGCCTTGAATATGCGGGTTCCTCAACAATAACCGTTGTTAATTGTTGTTGTCGACGATTTCAATTACGAGCTTGAGAACGAGTGCGCATGCACTAAAAATAAAGAAATTAAAAAGTAAACAATAATTACACTAATTTTTTTTTAACAATTTATTTTAAACGGTTACACGGAAGATAACTTAAAACCAAATAATCAACTACCATTACGTACTCTTAAAAATTTTTCCTTTTTTAAGATGAGCCGTACCTCGTAAATGACACAAATGACAAGTTTTTGAATCTTTGGTTCGATTTGGGAACTTTTCAAGTTCACCGGAACTTATTTATGATAATACCTCAATTGAAGGTATTATATGTTGGTGTTCTTTTACCAACTTTGTGTATTTTTTTTTAAGGACAATTTTTTTAATTTTTTGATTTTTTGACCTTTTTTTTATATTATAACTATACTAAAAAGAAAATATTTTTTACTTAATAAAAATATATAATATAGTATAGTATATATATATATCTAGAAAATATATATATATATATAATATTGAGGGTTTTTTTGATTTTTATAACAAAATTATAACTTTCGTAAACGAAAGGATCTTCAAACCAAAATCAACAAACGTAAACGAAGGAATCTTTAACACAAGTCCCCGGCAACGGCGCCAAAAACTGATAGTAGTTTTATATACTATAAAATATATAATAATATTCCAAAAGAGCAATTAAGAACTTTCCTAAAGTCTCCCTTAAGAAAAGCTCACTCTAAAAGATATATATAATATATAATACGTATATTTAACCGGGAAGAATGATCACCCGGGTCGTTTCCCCAACGACTTGTGAAATTGAAACCTTGCTTTAGCTTGGATTATGATTTGAATGAGAGAAAAGATATTTTTGAGTATCTATAACTACTAAATAAAAGCAACAATTAAAATGAACAATTAAAAGCAATTAAACACTTAAACTAATTAACGGGAGCAAATAAAACGCGACAAATAAGCAAATACACTAAAATTAACTCCTAAAAATGCAAACTAAATTTCTAAACCTAAATTAGGACAAAAGAAAATTTTAAGAAAAAGAAAAACATTTTTTTGATTATTTTTGAATTTATTATGAATTAAAAACTATTTTAATCTAATTAAATCCTAAAAAATAGCAAATTAAGTCCTAAAAATTTAGAAAAATGATTTTTAAACTTAGAAAAGTCTAAAGTAACTTAAAAACTCAGAAAACTATTTTTAACTATTTTTAAAATTAAAATCCTATTTTTAAAATTAAAAATAAAGGCTTAAAAATGAAAATTAAAATCTAAAAGTGTTGAAAATGATTTTTCTGAATGTAAACCTAAAAGTATTTATTCTAATACTAAAAACTATTTTTTTGTATTTTTCTGAAACTTTTTTCTATTTTTTATGATTTTTCAAAAATTAAAACCTTAGAAAAATGATTAAAAATAATCTACTAAATGGAAAATGCCAAAAATTCAAGGAAAATCTAAAAAAAGTTATAAGAAAAAGAAAAATAAGAAGAATCCTCACAGCTAACAAATCTGCCGGGAATGACGCTAATAAAAGCCTAGCGGCCTATAATGAAAATAGGAAAAGAAAGACAAGTATAGAGAATTAAATCGGGAGAGAAGTGAATGGATGAGCTATTCTAGCATATTGGTTAACAAGTTGGGTTTGTGTGCTTGAGGTCACGGGTTCAAGGTTGGTTAGCACCTTTTTGCTGTATTTCTTTTTCTTTTTCACTTTTTGCAAAAACTAAATACTAGAACTTAAAGGAAACATATTTTTAAGCATTTTTTATAAAAAATAGTTTATTAAAAGAATTTAGCTGAAAAACCAAGATAAGGCCACTCTAAAGAGCGTTTGAAAATCTGTCCACAGAAAGTGGAGTTTTAAACTCACTTTTGCTTATTTCAACTAAAACAGTTTGCAAACAAAGCTCAAAGTTATCTCAAATTTGCAAACTAAAAGCTGATCTAGAATCCTAATAATGCCTTCTAAATGGAAAGCAACTTAAACCACTAACACTTAAACCTAGCTGAAATTGAAAATCTAAAAGCTAAACTCAGGCATAAACTCAAAGAGCTCAAAATTAGTTTAAGCTCAAAAGCTCAATAAGCCAATTCAGAAGCTAAAGCTTTGAAGATAAGCTAACTGAGAATCCTAATGAATACCCTACTGTTTAGTTTTTCAAAATAAGTAACTAAATTAAGCCCTACATAAAAAGTTATCTAAACTACTTATTTTTGGCTTTTATAGTGACTTTGAAAAGCAAATTTAATCCAGAAAATGAGCTGGAAATTTAAGAACAGGTGATTATCTAACTTTAACTATATGTAACCTAAGATCCTACTTAATTTAAAACAAATTCTTATTTAAAACTCTCTTAAAATTGATTAAAAGCCACTGCAGTTAAACTGCAGTGGTTCCTACTGATGCACAAATGGTCAAAAGGTTAAAACTAAAATGCAGGTAACCTTGTGGTTACTACTGCATTTATCACACTCAAATAGAGTGCACAAACACTTAGCAAACCAAATCCAAGCCTTGGAAGGCTTGGATTAAGTTTTTACTAGCAAAGGAAAGGGGTAAAAGTACCCTGGTGCTGGCACACCCAACTTAGGCCATAACTTTTTACTTTTTGAAATCTAACCTCTAAAATCTCTATAAATCCTACTCTATAATGAAAATTAATCTTAACAAAGAAAAATTACCTAAGTGCTTTGACTTTTAGTAGTCAAACAAGGCTAAACCAAACACCCCTTAACTACTATGATAGATTTGCAAAGAGCTTGAAAATGAATACTAGCTTAAAAACCTTTGATACCAGATAATATTTAGCTTATAACTAACTTATTAAACATAAATCAAAAGCCAATAACACTAGAATTAACAAACTAAGATCTACACTAATTTTTTTGATTTTTATGTTTTTTAAGACAGATTAAGCTAGCATAAGTTTTAAACTATAAAATCTAAAAACAGGAAAGCAAACTCACTTAAATAGCTAAAATAAAAACAAATAAGCACTAATTAGCAGGCAGATTAAGCAAATAAGCAGTTTACACTAATTAGCAATTATTTAAGCTAAAACTTAAATGACAAAAAAGTAAACAAAGACCTTATAGAATGTTTCAAGCTCAATCAGAAGTTTTTTTTCTTTTAGCTCTTTGAGCTTATCTACAGCTCTAGCTTATCCTTATGGATAAGCTAGTAAAAGTCCTTGGGATTCCTTCCATGATTGAATCCCCTTCCAAAGCTTTTAGGTCCAAAATAGTTAAGGTTTTAAACTAGTTTATAAGACTTAAGTAGATTAAGGTCTGATTTAGCTCAATTACTAGCTTATAGACTAGTAAGAGCTTATATGAGCTTATTAGAACAATAGCTTAACATTTGAGAAGAAATAAGAGCTTATGAGTGAAATTTAAAAGAGCTTATGACAAAGTATTTAAGAGTAAAACTAGATGTCATTAAAATAAAACTTGATTACATGATTTAAAAGAAAATTACAACTGAATTTTAAAAGGAAATTGCAATAAGCTAAATTTAAGCTAAAATCTACTAAGCTACCCTCCCTCTTTTGTGTGTGTGAAAAGTGAGCCTATTTATAGCCCTCTCATGATCCCTTTAGGCCTTGGCCTTGCTGCCCTAACGCTTACCCATCAATCACATCCGAACATTCCATCAATCTTTGGAGCATGAATTTTTTTTTTTGAGTCAGTTAGATCAGCTTAGGATCACACGTATTGCCCAAGCTGGCAATCCGTGTTAAGGACTCCTTGGTGCTTTCTCTCTGATGAGTCAAAGTGTAAGAAATCATCATTTCTTGTGCTTTCTTTTTGGCCTTAGCCGTGATCCTCTCTTAGTGGGTTTAGCCAATAGGATGCGATGAATGATGCATCATTTTGCCATGTTATTAATTAATACTTGAATAGTCCTTTCTGCCCCTTAATTGAGCTTTGCCCTTTGTTTTACCCTTTGGTTAATTGTAGGAGACGATGAACAGTAAACTGTTCATTGGCGCCTTTTTATAACTGAAAACGGGTAAAAGAGATTTAAACTTTGGGGATATGGCAAAGTAAGTCCTTCTCTTTGGTTTATGAAAGTTTAGGTGTTTTAAACATTTTCCAAATATGGCAGAATTGGCCCCTGGACTTAGTTATAAAAGGTAATGGGTTTTAGGGTTTTGGGCTTTTGTATTGGGCTTATGATCCGGGTAGGTTTAAAGGGTAATTAAGCCCATTAAGACTTCAGGACCATTTTGTGTAACTTTGAAACTTGGGGACTGGATTTTTAACTTTGGTTTTTGTGGTTTGACTGAGTTATCCTGAGATTGACCATTGGTAGACTTTTTACTTTTGTTTTTGTTAATCCCCTCCCCGGCCTTCTTTTGTGCACTTCCGTTCCCGTAGTCCGTGTTTAGCCCGTTTTTTTGACGGTTTTCTGGATTTTTTTGTCTTATCCGTACCTGCAGCACACAAAACAACAAAAACAAAGTATATCCTTTAGCTATTTTAATGTTTTTTTTGGTCATTTAGGGTTATTTTTGTGTTAACGGATTAGTGTATTTTACACTTATCAAATAGTACAAAGCCTCCCCTCACATCACAATAGAAATAAGAAAGAAGATAGAAGGATAAGCATGGGGTGCCTCCCACGAAGCGCTTTGTTTTTGGTAACCGAGTCACATAGCTTGACTCGATCCCCGAATTTATTCATCCTTGGGGAAAACAAATGGAAGAGAAAATCTCAATCGGGCTTTCATTAATGTTTGGATAAACATTAAAGCACATGAAAGTTCCATCCCGATGAGATGCCACCGGTTCTAAGTGGAGATGTCGGGGTCAAAAATGGTATCTTCACTCCTGGTGGAGAGAAGTAAAGGAGAAACCTCATGGTAGGTGAGAAACAAGAGAAAAGTCCGAATGAAAAATGT
The DNA here is from genome assembly GCA_026074375.1 of Tanacetum coccineum. Lineage (NCBI taxonomy): Eukaryota > Viridiplantae > Streptophyta > Magnoliopsida > Asterales > Asteraceae > Tanacetum > Tanacetum coccineum. The sequence continues at coordinate 46,348 of BQNB010007163.1, read as the reverse complement.
GAAGGAATCGTCAACTTCAACATTAATCCCACCTCCCCCTGGGTCAAAACATTCGTCTTCATTAAGCTCATCAAAATTGTTTATCACGGGTACATTGGGCTCAATGTCGATGGTAAAACGCTCATATTCGGGAACAAAAATATCATCGTTAAGCAAGTTGTCAAGAAAAATAATTTTTGGGCTAATATGTTAATCACTTAGTAAGATCACAACTCAAAGCAAACAAAAACCTTCTTAACTAAGACATCGTTGGTTCACTTGTCCCATGATTGACTTTCTTCTCTAGCATCCCACCGTTCATCGGGTACGTGCTAAGGTTTTTGACACCCCATCAATCCGAAGAATACTCGTCGAGGCTGCATGAACTTTCGATGAAATATGCCTGGTAGACTTTTGCAACATTTTGGTTCAAAAAGAAAACTTTGGTTTTAGAAAAGGAAACTTTTACTTATTTATTTTCAAATTTTGAAATCATTATTACTACTATTTACCGATTATTTAGGCTAGGACCGGTCTCATCATTTTCTTTCGAGTGACCCCATACCAGCGGCCACGCTTCCGAAAGGCGTCCGGTACTTACTATGATACCAACCTAACTATACATTCCTCCACCCTTTCTTTCGATGTCACATCAGGAGCGAACCGACAAAAATGCCCATTTGTTATCTTTATTGCGATGGAGTTGTATATTATTATTAATACTAAGGATTTATAACTTGATCTTTTATTTCATCACTGATTTTTTTTATCATTAATATTAATATCCAAACAACATCGAATTTTTTGCAAATCTGAGTAAAAATTTTCCTTTTTTAGAAAACCAAAGTATCACAACCGTGAACTCTAAAATTCTCTTAGTCGCTTGACAAATGCATGTATTGACGCTCATTCATAACAAGACCTTTTTCCTCTAAATAAGTGCTCGATAGACTTTCTTTGAAGAGTAGTAACTCTCTCATATTATAAAAATTAAAGAGGAACACGTATTATTTCATCATTTTAAGAATCGCGCGCACGGCGGAAGAATCAAAACCACCATGGTCATGCGTCTTATACAGCCTTTCAATCTTTCCTAAATAACCTTTGTATTTAACATTACATAAATCGTGATCAACACTATCATTTCTTATTCTTTCGCAATTTTAAAACCTCTAATAAAAGAAATTCGCAAATATTAGCCTTATTATAAAATCTAACTCGGACATAATTAAATTACTTGCGATTATGCACAAGTCTTCATTTACTAATGATTTCAAGTCTAGATGTTTTAAAAGTTTACATGAGATAGCACAAACACATCTCATCATTAAATGTTAAGGACGGAAAAAGCTAGACCTCAAACACGTTTCGATGAGGTCTCAAAAATTAATCTTATTCTCACAAACGAAAAAGCTACATTCGTGTCTTAACACTTATTATTATTTTATTATTTCATTTTTTCCTAAAAATAAAAACTTAAAAATTTAAAATTTTTGCTATTTTTGCGGGGGGGGGGGGGGGGGGGGGGGAAAGGGGATAAACGGGTACGAACTGAGAAACAAAAACAATCAATGTAGATCTCAACTCTATGATTCCCTCACCCCAAAACTAAAACGAAAATTGTCCTCAAGGTTTTTTAAGTCGTGGTTTCTATGTAATCGAAGCCTGTTTATTAAACAGAATGCAAAGATAACACGAGAATCGATAAGATGAAAAGGGGGAATTATCGGGATTTCCCCAAACTAATTTCAAACAAAGGATAGGAAGCTCGAGTGATCTGGGACACAACACTGAACACGAGAGGCTTCACCTCTCTCGCGCGTATGGATCATATCCTGCAAAACCTCTCCACAACAAACAACAAAACACAAAGAACGGATGAAAAGAAAGAATACAAGCCCTCTTCAAACACCACCACACTTTGTTAGCAAAAACTAGAAACGAAAGAACAGGAAAATGGCAAATATCGCTTGGCGGGAATATCCACTTGCAGAAGAGCAGCAGCTTGTTTTTGTTCACCGAGTCGCAAGCTCGACTCGATCCCTGAATTTATTTGTCCTTAGGGACGAGAGCAAATGGAACTGCTCCTCTTTAAAAGAAAATGAAATCCTTACTGTAGAGATGCCTAGGGGTCAAAAACACGGTTGTCTTCACTCCCGAAAGAGAGAGAATAATAGGGAGATCTGTGGGGTAGGTGTAAAACTGGAAAGAAAAAGTCCAAATGACAAAATGTGAATGGTTATTGGACATCTTTAACATTTAAGGATAAAACAATTTCCCTTTGGTTAAAATCTTCATTATTCTTCATGACCGTATCGGGCTTAAAATCTAAACAAATATCCAGTGGTTCCGGAGGAGGACGAAGAAATGACGGATCGAAATGAAATGATTCAAACTCTGGAAGTTCCAAAAGAGGGTCATTTGAATGATTAGAAATAACAACACTAGTCAACCCTCCCTGATCAGGCGCTCCAAATCTAAAGACAGAAATGGATCATGCTCGGGAAGGAGAGTTATTAGCATGAGTAGTGGTTTATTTTGCCACTTTCTCTTCTTTCCAGATGATCACTTTAAAAGACTCTGATTCGGGTAACGAGAATTACTGAATGAGAAGAGAAGTATCCAGCCTCCCCCTCTCATAGACCTAAGTGCACTCACCCCCACCCCCCTCCTCGTCCTCACATCCTCAAAGACCCGAATCCCCATCCGTGACGGGGATAGGAAATGGAGAAGGAGACTCGAGCACACGATCCAGATTAGGGTTAACTTCTAAAGATTCGATATTAGAAATAAGACGATGGACGTTTAATAATTTCTCATGAAGAATAACGTCTTGGATTTGAAAAATTCTCTTACGCAAATGAAATCTTTCTCTTCTTGATCTTCATTTTCTCTCCAAACTAACGAGCTCTGAAAAGGAAGGTGATGTGCATCAACGTATCGATGTTTCTCACTCAAAGATAGTCATCAACTCGATGTTATAGTCATTTGGATCAAAAATCAACTTCAACAATTCCTGGGTGGAATTTGGAGCAATATGAGCAAGTTCCACGATTGCGGTGAACTCCTCGAGATAGGGGTTAGATCTTAGAAGAATAAACAATCGAAGTATCATGGTTACTCAAAGATTCCACAAGATCGGACTCAACATTAATACGATTATTATCACAATTAGGCACATCACTCTTATCGTCGGAAATACCCTCAAACTCACTTGGGATTGGGACAAGGTTCTCGACACTAGACTTTATTACTTCGTCCGATTCCGTTTCTGGAATAGTGCTAAGATGCTCGTCCCCCATATTTGGTAAATCGGGTTGTGATGCTTTAGACGTTAGATATCGATCTATTATATCTCCTAAAGGAATATTAAATCATCCTGTCGACAAAAGGAATAGAAGTCATGCGACGAGGCGCTGTTAGAATATGTTCTTCATTGTAAGCTTGACTCCTTTTTTCAAACTTCCGTTTGCCCACGCATTCATTAAATCTTGCTTAAGTTTTCGAATTCTTATTCTCCACAATCTCTCTGTATTCTTTATCATTCTTCTCGCCGTCGAAATCTTTTTTAACCCAAGCATTCGTGATATCATTAATTTGCGTCGGTAATCAACAATTGTTTTTCCTGCCTCATTTCCTCGATTACTCTATCCTCTTTGCCGCTTGCTTTCCATAATCGCCTTTTCCTTCTTTCTTTTTTGCTAATTTGACCAACATATCCCTATGGGATGTTATTTGCTCCATACGTTTGTTTGAGAATTGAGAAACTCTTTTTGAGCATTTGAAGATTGGTATGATTGACGGTATATTGTGGGGGTTAGAAAATTGCCCGCTCCCCTAAAAAACCAAACACCACGTAATATAGACATATCCCCATAGCAAGAATTTTGCTCACCCCCCCCCCCTCTCTCTCCGCTTTCTCTCTCCATTCCTATATGCGCCTTGAAATTGAAAATACAGTTCGACATTGAGCGGTCCCACAATTGTCACTAACAAATTGTAGTGTTGAGAAGAATTTGAGAATTGTTGCGGAAAAAAAATTAAATTATCTGAAAGTTTTGATTGCAACATGCTCATGTGGTTCATAGACAAGCGGGGAATTGCGTGTGGACAATCATAACCATAATGAGCAGTATTTCCACATAATTCACACAAGTAGGTCTCAAACTAGATTTGTGGAGGGTGGGTGAGAATGCTTGGAGAATCATTGAAAGAATTAGGTTTGGAATCATAAGTGAATGAATTCTTATCTCCAGAATTGCATGTCGGATGAACATTGGCAAAGGTCTGTGGGAGTCAGCAATGGTTTGATTGTCTGGCTTTGGTTTAGAGAATACTTGGAACTTTCGGTGGTCAATTATGACGTATTATGCGCACCTTTCCCACAAAACTTGACAAATGCATTGTTGGACAAATATTCCATTCTAGTGAATCCCCGCACTCGTAACAAACATATTTTGGTTAATAAGTGGTGGGGACCTTGCGAAAGACTGTACACGATCGGTCTGATTGACAACGATTCGGCTCTGAAGAAACATTAATAACGTGGTTTGTCGAGAACTTTATTATATATGAAATATTTCACCCCCCCCCCCCCCCCCCCCCCCCCCCCCCCCCCCCCCATACCCCATTCCCATTTTCATTGTCATCGATGTTTTGAAAGTATCTTGTGAGTCTTGGCAAAATTCCATTTTCAAACAAATATGGTAAGCAAATCTTCCTCGAAATTCCTTTCGTTTAAAAGAGACATCCTTACGGCAATCGGACCATCAACCGGGGGTGGTGGTTCCACACTTTGCACAACATGGAGAAGAGTCCGGTTGGGAACAAGACTTGTTTTCAAGACCTTACCTATTGAACAACATTCTCTCGTGTACCAACTTCACAAAGTCAGGCATTCCTTAATCAAGAAGGGTGTTTTGAACGATGAGACGCCATAAGAATTAAAAATAAAGAAGGCTCTGTGGAAAAGTGATTAAATGGAAAAAAGAGGTTTAAGGTTTCACCTCTATGATCAAGTACCATACACGATACGGATTGATGGGGATTTATTTTTGGTTTTTTCAATTTTTTAAAAACATATTTTATTTAACGGACAAAACGAGAGACAACCCTTAACCAAATACTCCAACTTATTTCACGGTGTTAGCTTCTTAAAAATTGCTTCTTAGGTGAGCGTATTGTTTAGTGACAACAATAGGACAGTCGCACGGTTATTTGGTATCTCTTGGTTCAATTTTGGGAACTTTTCAAAGTTCACCGAAACATATTTATGATATAATACCTCGTTGAGAGTGAGTATTATTTGTTGGTGTTCATTTACCAACTTTGTGTATTTTATTTCTTTTTTAAAAGGAAATTTTTTTTTATATATATATATTTTTCGCTCGCTGCGCTCGCTCTCATATACTTAAAAAGAAAAAGAAAATATTTTTTATTTTTAGTATTTTTTAATTTTTTTGGATTTTTGAAATATTTAACAAAAATGAAACTTTCGAGGACGAAAGGATCTTCAAACCAAAATCAACAAACGTAAACGAAGGAATCTTTAACACAAGTCCCCGGCAACGGCGCCAAAAACTGATAGTAGTTTTTATATACTATAAAATATATAATAATATTCCAAAAGGGGCACATTCGAACTTTTTTTTAAAGTTCCCTTAAAAAAAGCTCACTCTCTAAAAGAAATATATATATACATAGTATATTTAATATAACCCCGGGAAGGAAAGATATCGATACCGAGGACGTTTTATTAAATATTATAATACTATCCTAAAGAGCAATATAGAACTTTCCTAAACGTTCCCTTAAAAAAGTCACTCTAAATGAATATATATAAAATATAATACGTATATTTAACTCGGGAAGAATGATCACCGGGTCGTTTCCCCCAACGACTTGTGAAATTTAAAAGCTTGCTTTAGCTTTGGATTAATGATTTGAATGAGAGAAAAAGAAATTTTTTGAAGTATCTATAACTACTAAATTAAGCAACAAATTAAATCCCTCGCGCTTACACTCGCGCTCTCTCTCGCGCTAATCCTAAACGCCACACGCGCGCTAATACTAATTAAGGGAGCAATAAAACGCGACCAAATAAGCAACTAGACTAATTAACTCCTAAAAAACAAACTAAATTTTTAAAATCCTAAAATTAGGACAAAAGAAAATTTTTAAGGGAAAGGAAAAAAAAAAACATTTTTTTTGGGATTATTTTTGAATTTATTTGAATTAACACACTACTTTTAATCTAATTAAATTCTAAAAAAAGAGCAAAAAATTAAGTCTAACAAAATTTTGGGAAAAAATGATTTTTTAAACTGGAAAAGTCTAAAAGAACCTTAAAACTAAGAAAATATTTTTAAACTATTTTTAAAAATTAAAATCTATTTTTAAAATTAAAAATAATGGCTTAAAAATGAAAATTAACATCTAAAAGTGTTTGTTGAAAATGATTTTTTGATGTAAACCTAAAAGTATTTAATTCAATGCTAGAAACTATTTTTTTTGTAATTTTAAAAGTTATTTTTCTATTTTTTATGAATTTTCTAAGATTAAAACTTACGAAAATGATTTAAAATTACAATAATTAATGGAAAATTATGAAAAAAAATTCAGGGAAAAAAAAATCCTAAATGCAACATGGTTTTTACTAGGAAAAATTAAGAAAACCTTAACCCAGCTAGCTTAAAACAAATAACTTCTAAAATGGTAACAATAAGTACGGCTTATTATCTATTAAAAAGGAAAATTAAGAAAGTTATAAAAGGCTAAAAAAAATTAACAAACCAATAACTTACTTAAGGAAAAGTGTGTACAAGAGCTCACGGATGAGCTATTGTAGCACACTTGGTTAACACGTTGGGTGAATGAACAAGAGGTCGTGGGTTCTAAACTGGCTAACACCTTTTTGCACTTTTTTTTATTTTTGAAAACCAAAAGCTAAAAATGAAAGAAGATACTTTTTTAAGCCTTTTTAATAAAGAAACCTTAAGCTGAAAACCAAGAATAAGCTCTTAAAAAGCTGTTTAAGAAACTGACCACAGAAAGTAGGCTTTTGAGCTTGAAAAACTTATTTACACTTAAAACCTTGCACACACTTTAATATAAGCTCAAATGTAAAAGCAAAAGCTCGCCCCCACCCTGCACTCCTTCCATCTTATATGCTAATAAAATTGCCCTTCTATCGAAAATGCCTATAAAGCTAATTAACTAGGTAACACTAAAAGCCAACTTAAATTGATGATTATAGGAGGTTAAACTTCTCGAGATACAGCACAAAACACTCAAAAAGCATTTAAGCTGGATAAGCTTCGACAGAGGATGGTTATGAGAAACCCCCTCGCTATCAACCACGCATACTATAAGCTCTGGAATATCAACCCTTTAAACTAAATCCTATAAGCTAGAAATTCAATTTAAAAACTAATTTAAGTCTACTACTGTTTTTGGTCTTTTTGAGTTTTTATGAATTTTTAAAAGCAAAATGACCAGTAAATTAAACTAGGGCTCTCGCTCCATAATAAATAAGGTTAAATCTAAATTAAGCTATAACTAATCTATGATCACTTCGAATTTTGATCCTAAGTACTTTCAAACACTACCTTATACTTTGACCATAAACCTCTGCAGTTTAGTGTTGAAGACTACCCCTCATGGTTGCTTTTCATGATGCAAAATGACAACTTGGAGAAGAAACAAAAAGTACAGGTCGAACTCTTTGGTCAAGCCTCTGCAATGAAACATCCTATTGAGTGTGCTTAAAACCCAATGCAAACATAAAAACTAAGTTAAGAAGCTTAGATCAAATTTTCACAATCAATTAGCAAGAGCAAGCTCCCCTGGTGCTGACATAATCTAATTAAACCTTAACTTTTTAGTTTTTAAGATCTAAACTCTAAAAATGCCTTGACAACTAAACCTAAGAGATAATGAAACTATCCCAAGCAAAATGCACAAATCACTTTGACTTTTAGAGGTCAAAGTGATAATCCAATTACTAAAAAAATCCAATTATCTAATCCTTAATTACCAGATAAAATTAGCTGTGATATTAGACTAACAAACATAAATCAAATCACTAATTAAGCTGAGATGAAGATCTACAATAATGCTAACTATGTTTTTTTTGGTTTTTATGAATTTTTTTTAGACAATTACTGATAGTTACTAAGAATTACTCTTCCTAAGCTAAAAACAGATTAACAAAGATGATTATTAAGCATATTAAGACAATAATAAGCACTAATAAGCAATTAGATAAAGCAAATAAGCAACTGGTTAACAACTAAGCTAATTTAAGCTAGAAAATTAAGACAAGAATTTAAATGGGAACTTACAAATTGCTTCAGCTTAACAGAAGCTTATAGGCTCTTAGAGCTTATCTACAGCTCTGGCTTATCAGAGATAAGCCAGTTAAATACTTGGGAGCCCTTCCAAATCTAACTCCCATTCCATAAGCTTAATAAGTCCAATATTCAAAGTTTTGAGCTAATTTTAGAATTTAAGTATTATTAAAACTTATTTAAACTCAATCTAAGCTTAGAGACTTAGAAAACTATTGAGAGCTTATAGGAGCTTATGAGTCATAACACAAACATTAGAACTAAATGAGAGCTTATCACAATTGTTTAAAGGAAAACCGAATTTATTGACTTTGAAAAGCTAGGTTACATTACTGATAAAGAGATTACAATAGAATTTAAACTGAAAATTACATTTAACTAAGACTTAAGCTAAAAACTAGAAAATTCAAAAGTAAAAGCTAGAAAAAAAAGTAAGTCTTGTGTGTGTGAGTAAGTGAGCTATTTATAGCCTCATGCGAACCTGTTAGCTGTGTATGCTGCATCCACGCTCCTTTTAATATGAAAGTACAATCTCACAATGATTGAGAGAGTAAAATTGATGGCCATTGGGATACAAATGATACTCACACGGATTGCCAGTGCGTGCGCCAAACCATGTGGTTAACTTCGATGTTGTGTTGTTCTTTTGAGAGTACACTCAGTGTAAATTTCATCAATCCTTGTGCTTTCCTCTCTTCCACGTGGCATTTCCTAGCTTGATTGACCAATAAGAGCCTTGAGATTATGATTTTATCCCTGCCATCTTGTACGCTCGCTCGCTCTCTCGCGCGAATTGATCCTTTCCACCCTTTAATTAAGCTTTGCCCTTTGATTTTGACTGTGTGGTAAAGTTGGGGAAGAAAGTGAACAGTAACCATGTTCTTGGCGCCATTTTTCTTTTTTAACTGAAAATGGGTAAACTGGTGGTGTGAGTTTGGGCTATTGGCAAATTGAGTCCCTTTCTTTTGTGAAGTGAAAGTCTTAGTATTAAATAACTTTCAATCTTGGCAGAATTGGCCCCTGGATTTATATAAAAGGGTTTTGGGCTTTAGGAATTGGGCTTTTGTTTTGGGCTTTGGATCCGGGTAAGGTTTTAAAGTTTTAGGCCCAATGTAGGTTAGGGATCATTTATGTAACTTTTGGAAACTTGAGGGATTGTTTGGTAACTTTGGATTTTTGTTCTTTTATGGTTTGACTGAGTTGACTAAGAGTTGACTGAGGGTTGACTTTTCTGACTTTGGCTTCCGGCTCTTGCACACTCTTCCATTCTTGTATCCGTGTTTGCCCGTTTTTGACGGTTTTCTTGTGATTTTTGTCTTATCCGTACCTGCACACACAAAACACAAAAACAAGTATATCTTTGCCATTTTAAGTGTGTTTTGGGTTTAATTGGGCCTTTTTTTGGTGTTAACGGATATGTGTATTTTACACTTATCACTCCTCAAGTACGCCGCACAAATAATTTTGTACATCGCACTTCTTATCCCAATTATGAGAATTTAATGAAGTTAAATGATAATCACATTAACACCCTAAGTACGCCGCATAAATAATTTTGTGCGCCGCACTTTTCACCCAAATTCAGCCTATAAATAGTGAATGAATTTTCACTTTCAAATCATTCCTCACTTCATTCCTATCATTCCTTCACTCCATTTCTCTCATCCCTTTCATAAACACCACAATATTTTGAAGATTGAAGATCAAACCACGAAGAACGAAGAAGAACATCATCATAGTTTTAGTAAAATAAAGGTTGTACTACGATTCCATACTTGTTTTGGGTAGAGTTTAATCCATATTCTTACCCGGATATAGTATGTTTATTGTTATTTCACTTAATTTTGTTATGAACTTCATAGCCATGAGAGGCTGAATCTCTCATGACTGCTCAGTGAAAATAATATAATGAATAAACGTTTGGTATAGTTACGATCTTGTTAATCTTAAGCTTATGTTAAAATCCTATCGTATCCAATCTTATAAACTTTGATTATATACTCACACCAGTATAGGTCGAAAGACCCGTTGTCAATTATATAGTTTTAAAGATTTGTCTATGATCTTTATCATTTGTGACGAGAAATCCACCTATGTTATTTGATAAACAAAATAGATTTGATATAATAGTAATTGGATTATTTGAGTGACACATTTGATCGGGTTAGCTAAATATAAGTCTTAAGTTAAACAAGTTAATTTGTGAAAACGTTTTCTGACGAGAAAACCACATTTATAAATTAAGGTCTTAAGTTTGAGATCGTAATTATCACCATTGCTTATGAGTTATATGAAATTATCCGAGTAGTCATCATTCTCATTATTGAATCCAGTTCAGTTTATTTTAAGTCTGTTAAAGTTTATTTTTCATCTGATTATTCGAACACTACGCAAATCCCTATGGACGACATGGTCTGACCTAAAAATATTATACTACATACGTGGGTTATACTTTTACCCGTGTTTTTCCATATAATAAATCGGTATTTTTAGTCTTATAAATTTAAAACTTTTCAAACACATCAATTGCTCTTAACAAATTTAACCGATTTAGATTTGACACGAGCATTCACATCATTAAGATAAACACGAACACATGAATCATGAATAGCATAAAACATACATTCATTGCAGGTAGCACATACTAATTCAAAATTCGCATTTAGCACAGAATGCTTAAAATTTGCATCACAAGGAGTGTATGAAACATGATTTACAGTATTCAAACTAGACTTAACGATCCTAGGTTGGTCTTCTACTTTATTATTCTTCTTGTTGCTACGTAAAGTTCGTGTGATCCTATTTTTCTCGGTATTGCTCTTAGTCTGTGACCTGCTAGCTTCAGTAGAACAACTTACTCCTGTAGAAGGTAACACATAATTGTTAGTGGCCTGTTTTTCCTGTGAGTTGACCTGTTTTGTGTTTTATCTTTTGATGTGTCACATGATTTAGCAAACCTAACTTTCCTAGTCCTGTTAAGTGGGGTAACAGCAACTAATCTATCACTCACATGTTTTAAACTAGGGCATGAGGCACACATACAAACGTGTAGCTCCTGAATTCTTTGTGTGTACTTATAGGCATAATCAAGAGAATTGTCTAGAGGTTTTAAGGCCCTAGCTTGTTCAACTATGTCCCGAAGTGTATCAGTGTGTTCCTGAGTTACCTTAAGTTAATATAGATGTGCTTCCCTATTGTTCTTTATGCGAGGAGGAAGAGGTTGCAAATCTAACTTATATACATTTGAAGTAACCACATTCGATTTATTCACAGTTTTAGCACATTCAACACTTGTTTTTCCTTTTAAGTTCGCAATGTGTTTCTTCAAGTTATCCATCAAGACATTCTTTGCTTTTAGCTAAGCCTGCAATTCATTGATGATAAAAAATTCCTGAAATTCAGGAGCATTTTGATTATGAAGTGGTTTGTGACTTTGAAAACTTTCTTTGCTTTGTTGCAATTTAATTTCAAGAGAAATGCATCGATTTTCAAGTCGTGAACATCGGTTTGAGAGTTCATTGTAAACATCCTTATCAACCATTTCATTCTTTTTGGCAAGCTCAGCCTTAAGCTCTAAGGTCTCGTTGTATTCATCCATGAAACTCTTTTCTATGCATTTATAATCATTAATGGCAGCTAAAGAATTAACAACAGTATGTACAATATCTTGAGATATAAGTAGCTCTATTAAATGATCATTTTTACGTTTCAACAACTCATTTGAAAATTGTCATGTGCAAGGCAATTATCATTTTCAGGCAACACAATAACATGCATTACAACATTCATGACATCTTGACAAATAATATGCTCTAAGAGACACTCAGTGTCAAGGATTAATTCCTTTTTCTCAAACTCAATATACTTTTTATCTACAGAACACTGGTCAACTACAACTTCTATTTCAAAAATTGTTTCACTTCATTAATTTCCAAATTAAGACCTTTGTCAAACTCATTGAATAATTCCTTTAACGATTTAAGAAATGGAATGACTTCTTTCATGAAAACCTCTTTTGTATGTTCAAAAGCCCATGCTCCCTCAGTTATTGCGTCAGTAATGGTCCTTACTTTTACCACCTTGTCAAAACTGGCAAGATGATTTTTTTAGTTTTTGAAAACTTGTCTTTACCAAACTTACTTTTGGAAGTTCACAAGGTGATTATGTTTTTAACAGGTGTAGGTTGAACAGCAGGTTGTTTAAAAATTAGGTTTGAAAGCCAAAACACTTGTTCTGCAGACAATTCATTTTGAGGAACAAAACGTTTTCCAAAATCTTCAGATAATTTGTTCAATTCAGCATAATTGATTGGAGAAATATTCACCTTCTTATCTTTAGAAATCAGACCATTTTGTTTTTCTATCATTTTAGTACGCCTGTCTATAGCTAATATCAATGTTTCTTCAGTATCAGCCACACAAATCACATCATGTTTCTTAGTTATTACATGACCATCATACAAAGTTTGTTTAATCCGCTGAGCTTTTTTAAGATAAAAGGGATTTTGATAACCAAATGCTTGTTTATGAGTGTCATCATAGAAAACTTGTGGTTTCATAAGCATATGCATAGTTTGCGTAGATTGACCTACTATGTAAACAATGTTTTCCAAATCTTTCTTTTTTTTCCAAATTAATTGCCTCATCAATGTATTTATCTTCCTTTTCTTTTGATTGCTTTTTCAAAGCATCAATCTTTGTTATTAAAGACACATTTTCTTTTTCATGTTTAGAAAGAGTAAATTTAAGTGTGTCAATCTCCTATTGAAAAGCAGCAAACTTTGCTTTCTTACTTAGAATCATGTCATTCATTTGTGACTTTATGAATTTTTCACGATCATTTAAATCAACATTTTGTCTTTCTTCAAACTGTTTAACCCGTTCCTTATAATTTTCAAGCTCAGTAGTTAAAGATGCATCTAGTTCTTTATGTTTTAGATTATCAGTAGTACATTTAACAACTTGATCAGATATCGCATCAAATACCGACATTATCGTAAAATTTTGTTGATCAGAAGAAGTATTATTTTGAAAACCTACACTTTCCATCTCTATCAAGTATTGTTCATACAAGATGATATTGCTATCACTTGTAATCTCAATATCTGAGGAAGGATAGAAAGTGGATTGTTCATAATAAGAATGCGCTTAATCATACACATCAGATACAACATTAGTTTGATAATTGTCAGAATTGGGTACCTTTGAGATAACATCTGAATCATAACAGGAGAGATGAGCCATTAGAATTGCTTGTGCCTCTGGTGCTTCATCACAGTCTGAGTCGAAAGCATCGAGATCATCAGTCTGGAAAGCATCATTAAGTGGCATTGTTGTCTAAGTGTCTTGGCCTACTGCAACTTCTGGATCAGCTAAAAATGCTAACTGCTCCTCATCCAATACTTGACCCGATGTGCTTCGACCAGCATCAACTTTTCCTTGACCCATGCTGAGTTCCTTGGCCTCTTTGGCTGAGTGCATTGTCTAGCCATATGCCCTTCTCCTTGAAAATTATAACACTTGAAAACCCTTGCTTGACCTGCTGCATAATTTCCCCTATTTCGTTTTCCCCCTGAAGCTGTAGCATTGCTCTTTGAACCATTACTAGCATAACCCTGACTTTGTCTTTCCTGAACTTTTTGAACTATAACTCTGCCATCCTGAATGGTAGCTTGATTTCTTGGGTTGAAAGATGATCTGAGTTGATTGTTGGTGGTAGGAAAGCGTGAAGCAATTACTGTGCTTAGAAATGCCATTGCTTTATTCAAACTAGCAATAGGGTCATCTCCAAGTAGAAATGATGGAACAGCCAGTCTTGAGTCTAATTGAAGAAACTCTTGTTGTGATTGTTGTGAAATTACTAGAGCTTGATATGCATGTTAAGGAACTAGTGATGGTAAGTTACTGATTAGAGCCTGATACTGTTGTTGATGATAAGGTGTTTGATAGGATTGTGATTATGGTTGAGGATTGTAAGTCTATGGAGAAGTTAATGACAACTGTTGTTGATACTCAGAAGTGTTGTATTAAGAATTGTTGTTTGGATAAGAAGAGATGTGATGATGATTAGCAACAAATGAAAGTGGATATAGATACCTTTCACGCATCAAGCGTACTTTATTTGCATGTCCCTTGTGTTGGTTGAGATATGCATACAACTGATCATAGTTGTTAGTATACATACTCTTTGCTAACTTCACATCAGTCACAAACTTGCTCCACTCGGGTTGAAGACAATTTAGGAATTTGGTATTAACTTGGACTTGCTGCATTGTCATTCCAATGATGTATATGTCATTCATTAGTTGAGCAAACTACATGTAATAGTCATGTAGTGTTTCACCCTTGATGGAAGCAAACTTATCAAACTCATTGTACAACTTACACTCTCGTTCTTGGTATGACAGTTTAGTGCCTTGCATGAGTAACTTGACTCAATCCCAAATTTATTTAGCCACCTAATTATTGTTAACAAGAGCATAAATATCTGGTGGAAGATCTTGAAGAACAATATTCGTAGCACGAAGATCACAATCATCTTGAAGTTTTTCTTTTTATGAGAGTTCTTCATAAGTCTTGGGTCTTGTAACACCATCTACTTCGATAGTAGGATAAACAAGTGGTCCATTTAGAACTGAGTTAAGCATCATTCTTCCATGTTCCTTACCTTTATCCTACTATGGACTGCTTGTTTATCATACTATCAAAGTAGATGGTGTTACAAGACCCAAGACTTATGAAGAACTCTCAGAAAAAGAAAAACTTCAAGATGATTGTGATCTTCCTGCTATGAATATTGTTCTTTAAGGTCCACCGGATATTTATGCTCTTGTTAACCATAATCAACTGGCTAAACAAATTTGGGATCGAGTCAATTTACTCATGCAAGGCACTGAACTGTCATACCAAGAACGAGAGTGTAAGCTGTACAATGAGTTTGATAAGTTTGCTTCCATCAAGGGTGAGATACTTCATGACTATTACATGCGGTTTGCTCAACTAATGAATGGCATACACATCATTGGAATGACAATGTAGCAAGTCCAAGTTAATACCAAATTCCTAAATGGTCTTCAACCCGAGTGGAGCAAGTTTGTGACTGATGTCAAGTTAGCAAAGAGTACGTATAATACCAACTATGATCAGTTGTATGCATATCTCAGCCAACACAAGGGACATGCAAATGAAGTACGCTTGATGCGTGAAAGGTATCCGGATCCACTTGCATTGGTTGTTAATCATCATTACATCTCTTCTTATCCAAACAACAATTCTCAATACAACACTTCTGAGTATCAACAACAGTTGTCATTAACTTCTCCACAGACTTACAGTTCTCAACCACAATCACAATCCTATCAAGCACCTCATCATCAACAACAGTATCAGGCTTCAATCAGTCACTTACCGTCACTAGTTCCTCAACATGCATATCAAGCTCCAGCAATTTCACAACAATCACAACAAGAGTTTCCTTAATTAGACCCAGGACTGGCTGTTCCATCATTTCTACATGGAGATGACCCTATTGCTAGTATGAACAAAGCAATGGCATTTCTAAGCACAACAATCGCTTCACTCTTTCCTACCACCAACAATCAACTCAAATCATCTTCCAACCCAAGAAATCAAGCTACCGTTCAGGATAGCAGAGTTATAGTTTAACAACTTTAGGGAAGACAAAGTTAGGGTTATGCTGGTAATGGTTCAAAGAGCAATGCTACAACTTTAGGGGTAAAAAGAAATGGGGGAATTAATGCAGCCGGTCAAGCAAGGGTTTTCAAGTGTTAAAATTGTCAGGGAGAAGGGCATATGGCTAGACAATGCACTCAGCCAAAGAGGCCAAGGAACTCAGCATGGTTCAAGGAAAAGTTGATGCTGGTCGAAGCACAAGAATCTGGTCAAGTATTGGATGAGGAGCAGTTAGCATATTTAGCTGATTTAGGATTTTCAGTAGGCCAAGACTGTAACACCCCCAAACGACGATACGCAGCGGAATACAACATTGGGGTGCTACTTCACAATACATGCACACGAGTCCCAGTAAACGTTCAAATATACGTTTATAAAACACAATTTCATTTATTAGAAAGATCAGAGTTACATAGGTCCCAATACCATTATAGAAATTATTTCTAAAAGTCACAATACCATTATAGAAATTACATAGGTCCCAAGTTATAGAAATAGTGATTTCCAACTAAAGAGCCCGTGTACCGAAACATAACACATTCATCCCGTAGGACGAAATTATGTCCGAGAAGTATGCCACTTCTCCTAATACTAACTACAAAATGTCCGTTTGACAGGGTGGTCCCAACGGATTCAAACCCCGGACAGGGTTGTCAAACCCAATAGATATATTTAATGCATTAGCGCTTACCAACACATGGTAACTAACAATCACACAGAAAAAGGCATATACTCAGTAGTGAAGGAATCATATTCAAGTATCAAAAACAGTTTGCGTTCAATTTCACAAAACAAGCAATGTATCCCCCTCGCGAAGTTAAAAACATTGAAAACTTTAAAAGTGAGGTTATGAACTCACCTTGGTCGAAGCCGAAGATCAAATAACCAAAACAATTCACGAAAAATCAATGAACACGATCACGACCTATAATTTATGTCGCTCGATTACTATTCCGAAAAGTATAGTCAACGATGCGTACATCGTATCAACAAAATCATATATATGGTATATTATATATATACATTCATACATGTGATTAGAAATCCACTTGCGTCTTAGATCCCAAAACCCCACAACATTGAGTTATAATTGCCCCTCACGTTTTATCTTACGTGACTTTAATTGAAAACGTTATATTTTCGATAACTTTCTATTTTTAGAAAGTTACTATTTTCGGAAAGTTACCATCTTTGGTAAGTTTAAATATCTAAGTATATTTTTAATACTTATCATTTTATTTATATCCATGTACTTAGTTAAAAATTCTATAAGTCTTATATGACCCGTTGACTTTTTAAAGTCAACATTTGACTTTTATACTTATATTTATTTTTACCCAAATCTGACCCGCGCCAAATGACCCTCTAAATCACATTTTCACGATTCGGAGTAAAAAGAGATTTTAAAAAGCAAACGATATTCCGGACAACTTTTTAGTTTTGACCGAGACCCGAAACTAGACGGAAATGACGAAAATGCCCATGCAAAAATCTGTTGTAACTTGTATTTTTAATAAAAATGCAGCAGTTTTACCATCAGTTTCGACTCGCTATATCACGTTTTCGCGACTTTGACCAAAAAAAGACTTTAGAGAAAACATCATTCCGGACAACTTTCGTGTTTCATTGGAAGGCCGAAACGGACTCGAAAGCGCCCAAAATGGCTGTCGAAAGTCAGATCAGCAACCAATTTACTAAACATAGCTGTTTGGAAATTTTTAAGATTTCCAAACTTGTTTTTGCCGTAGCTTCTTTCGTTAATAGGTAGTTACGGACTCAAATTATCGAAACGCATCGTAAAAATAACCCTCACAATTTAATCCAATCAAAAATAAGATTTTACAAAATCTCGGACCTCGAAATGCGCGCCAAATTTTCTGCTCGTTTTTATTACTTACAAAACACGCCCAAAACTCATTTTTAACCCAAGAGCTCACTTAAGGTACATCTAATATGGCCTATAAACAATATCTAACTCGCTCAATCATTTTATAACATCCACTAACTAGACGGCGCAAGATCTAATCGATTTCATCACATGTAACTAGAAATATCAATTCAAACAAACGAAACAAATGAAATAAAATATAAAGGAATGCTCACAAGGCAATAATAAGACTCGATCTCGTTTCCCCCCTTGCCTTTTGAATTCGGACGAACCATAAGACCAAACCAAATGACCTTTTTCAATTAAACCTCTTCAATAACACAACAATCTAACCAATCTAAACACCCTCTTATATTCAAAAATGTCAAGAACACACTAGAAATCTAACTTCTTGAAAACTTGGTGCATGTGGGTTTTTATTAGTGGGAAACGTAGCGGTTTAAACAAGGATTAATATGGTATACTTGGATCGTATTGCATGTGGCTAAATTGATCGGAAAATGGATGTTTGTGTGTGTGGTGTTCGGCCGGAAATGAGCTAGGGAGGGGAGGAGAGAAATTTTTTTATAAACTTTGTAAGTGTGTGTAGTGGTGTGCTATTTATAGAAACACACTTTGACCATTTGGCAATTTTAGTCCTCCATCCTTCTATCTCTTTCAAAACTAATACAACATATTTATTTTATAAACAAAACGGCCATAAACTCGGGTTACACCACGTTAGTAAATATTTTAAATCCGTCCCACTAATTCCTCTTTAAAACGTTTAATAAAACGTTAAACCTCGTAAAACACGACCTTTAAACACGGTTTTTACAAAAACTCGGGGAAACGCCGTAAAATACAAAAATAACATAATCACGCTCTCGGAACAACAATATAAGTTTTTCTGACATTTCTTAGACGTTGATTCGCGAAACGTCAAAAATAAAAATTTCAAACTTCCGTTCGTAATAAAATACGAACATAACTATTTACGACAATAAAAATTTAAATATCGGCGTTCGCTCACACGAATTTATAAAATAATAATTATGACGTCGAATTCGCGATCGTCATACGCGTCGTGAAACTCGGGTTGTTACATTCCACCCACCTTAAGGGAGCGTCGTCCCGGTGCTCGTCCTTTCTTGCTTATCTCATCATTCGTTCGTGGCATGATGGCTTCTCGTCATCACGCAGACTCCTACGTTCTTTCAAAATAAATATGCGATACAATATTTGCTTCGACTATTCCGGATGGAAAGTCAACCAAAACAAGCGGTAAATTATACCCACGAAATCAAAACAAAATCATGGTAGCTCTTATCAAAAGTGGTAAAAACAAGTCGCGAAAATATATTCGACAAACCAAATCACGTCATTCTAACTTTTGTAGTCGCGTTCTTCATAAAGGACAATATACGTTGCGGAATATACCCGACTAAAATAATCATCACGTCGTTCTTACAAGAAGTTTTCTAAAAGGGACAATCGATCCAAGCTTAGTTTAAGATCATAAAAACAACAAAGCCAAGCGCACCTTGCTTTTAAAAACCATGACCGATACTTATGTCGTTAACCAAAATCAAAATATGTGTCGCACTCAAATACGGAATTATACCAATATTCAAAACCGAAGATATACTTCGTTACCAAAAATCCAAAACATACGCCGCTAACTAAAACCAAGATAGACGTCAATAATCAAATTCGATATATATATTTATATCGTTATCCAAATCAAAATACTCATCATTATCCAAAACCAAAATACATATGTCGCCCTTCCGGTCTCTTCCAGCAATGCCTCACCGGTTGCGAAAAATAATCCGAAACACATTAGATCTCCTAATCATCTTACGATATTGTTACACATGCCCACATAATCACATAAGTACCTATTGTACGCTCGCCACCTTTTACGTGATGACTCGATGAATTGGTCTCATACTAAGGCATTCATCACGTCCGCTTTCAACCAAGCATTGGCGACTATTATCACATATCATATTCGCTTTCCTTTGAAGCTTTTGGCATAATTATTCATTCTAACACTTAGGTTTATACCCCTCCGGTCACATTTTCCTCATCGTACCGAGCTTGTCACAAAGTCAAGCCACCTCGATGATAATTCCAACACAAACACGGCTAATTCTAATTGGTCTATACTCACTCTCATGGGTACTTCAAGCCACAATCGTCAACAAGACCTTTGGCGATGTCCACCCACCTTATTACGTCCTAAATTCTCACTTGGGCGATTTCACCCATTCGCTTACATCCTAAACCGGATCACTGGCCACGAAAACGTGATATGAACACTAACTACTATTTAAAGCACATAGCACATATTCCACATAATTCGGCGGCGACAATCCCGCTACAACACATAATGTCAAACGACAAATCACAATCAATTAAGAAAACAATGAGCATCATGGACTTATTGCTCGTTCGACGAAAATCAAAAATTTCAACGTTTCTTCATGGCGACTAGCATCGTTGGCTTAGTTCCATCTCATCGCGTAGCATTATTGATGAATCAAATGATCAAGTCGAAATACTCACACTCCTAATTCAATACCGCTCGACTTAAGACGTTGGCTATTTTGGTTGTTCCTCCAGTAATGGAAATGGACGTTCCCATTTAGCTAGAATCTCAATCAATTCGCCATTCTTTACGCCCTTGGGTCGTCACGTCCTGGAGTAAGGGCCACTACACTTAACCGTAGGTCAAGTATCGTATAGTGTCTCATTAAAATCCATGATGATTAAGGTATGTCACAACTACACTACCACTACTCTCATTGGCGGGAGACGAAAAGAATTTTCTTCATGACCTTTGGTTGATACAATATTAACAAGGCACATTTGATGTAGGAGAAGTCTTCTCCAATCTTCACTTTCAACTTTCTAAAGTAACCTTCTTAGCTTTCACCCACCTTAGGAATCTTTACATCTCCAAGAATATCCCTTCTCAGTGTCGGTATCATATTCACACCATTGATAGCTCAAATCTATCATTGCTTACTAACACACCGACTGTACTTGGTCTTGACGCGTCTTCAAAACAATCACCGCTCTTAAATACTACGAACTAAACATCACTCCTTTCTAGACACACTTGTTCCGAATAATACCGTGGGTATTTACGCTTCGGAACGACTCGGTCATAATGACTCGCATGAGACTCTCTCCATACAGTCGATAAGAATAGTGTTACTTGCATAAAAATCCGTAGCAGGGTAAAAATATTTTCTCCTTCCAGAAGCTTGACCCAAATATTTATCTCTATTACCAAGCGTTTTAATGGTGACGATTTATCTGACATAGCGTGGTTCTTCCTAAATTATGCATAGTTGATCAGGTTATGCATAATTGAGGACCAAACGACATCATGTCCTTCCTCGTCAAAACGTTTCTTTTCCATACGCTACATGCGTAAGTTAATTCCAATAAAATTTTCAAAGAGTAAAAATCAAATTATTTCAAAAGAAAGAAAAGAAGATAGCACCACCTTCCATTCTTGTTATTTTAAAAAAAATAGAAATGTTTTTTTTTTGTTTGAAAAGAAAATTTTATTTGACATCATAGGGTCAGTTTATGAAATTTGAAAACACATTTTTTCATTGTTTGCACAATCAGTTTATACAACAAAGTCAATATGATTCTTGCAACGACATTTGTTCAACACATAAATTCGTTACTGAAATTCATAGTTTTAGAGTTATCAATTCACAAAACATTATTAAATACAGTTTGGTCAACAGTCACAGCAAGTTTCAAAAATAATACACACTCATGGATTATGCAAGCAAGTAACATACATGTGCGGAGGATCCACCAACAGGAATCGTTCCACACTCGGGGTCAAATCAATCACACACAAGCCAAGTGCCTCGGGGGTAACCACAACCTCTAGGCTTCACTCATAGTACAACCTATACAATGACACCTCCTCATAACTCATAACCGAGAACAATTACAACAATCGTAATAACAACGCCGAAAATAACGTACATACATACCAATTTTTCTCAAAAAGGGATACATCATTGGCTTTTAAAGCCAATATATCCAACCGTAACAGTTCTAAGTTTCCAATACATAAAGTATATATACAGAAATCTTCTAGAGTTCTAAATTAAAAGTAATAGCTAAAGAGTACACAATCACCATGCCGGTGATAATATAAAACTCTGAGGCAACAATAACCTTAATCCAATAAACCTAAATCTTGAAGTCCTCCTACTTACTAGTACGTGGACGGAAAAAGTATGAGGTTTTCGTCTACGGAAAGCATTTTGAGTATAATTTCCAGAAACATAGGGCCCACTACCCAGAAAGTTTTGGATCTAAGGTGAAATTACCATTTTACCCCTATCTATAAAGGCTGCCAACTTTCCAGAATTTTATCGCTCCACTAAGTTGAGTGTAACTCCTAAATCGTGCATCCGCAAAAGTCGAAACGACCGCTCAAATCTAAGTTTGTTCAATATCTAGAACTTGCAGTTTTACATATTTAGGTGTTGCTATATAAGTTTTTGAACTTATTACTTATTCAAATTCCGGTCTTAATTTTTGACTAGTTTTGCCATTTCTGCGATATCTCATTCGTCGGGCATCGATATGACTCCATCTGAATGCCTAAATGTACCTAAGAGGTTTCTATACCTCCTAGTCTAATTTCCCAGGTCTTCATAGACCAAAATAGTTTGAAACATACCCAACAAGCTGCTATCCCAAAGCAGTCCCCAAAGAAATTTTGATAAATTTTTGTAGTTTACGAAAATGAGTGTAATTTGAAATTTATTGATGCTTTTGATGTGTAACCAATTGGAGATGATAACCCTAAGAGTCTTCTACAGGTACCTAAATTTTCTTTTGAAAAGTTATTACAAAAATATGGAGTTATACTCCTTTTCCCAACGGTATACCAGATTTGATTAGTTTTAGTAAAACGACGATATCTCACTCATCCGGAGGAGATACGACCCTATCCAAAGAATCACATACACTTAAGACATATGCCCACATCCATATTGGATTTCCTAGGTGCCTTATGACCAAAAATAATTCGCCATCAATCCCACAACCTGCTGGTTACCAATTGCCAAAAAATCCATTTCAAAATCCAACCAAGGACTATTTTAATTCCTCCAAACGCCAATACCAAGCCATACCCAATGACTTAGCATTCTTTTGAACACATAAACTGATGGGTTTCCAGACCCAAACGTTTCAAGACTTACTAAGTAGAGGCCGATACAAAAGAATCAAAACACAACACACCAACTTTATTCGAAAGCTCCAAAGATAGATGTTTCCAAACGACGCATTACGCGGGAATAAGTTAATAGTCGTTTTCCAAAACAATGAGGGTTCATAGGATGACATATAAAAGTCACACTCCCATCAACTGGAAAATTTGAAAACAATAGGTTACGAAACAACATATGCAATTCAAAAGCAATGAGAAAATATTCGAACTCGGAGTCGAATAATAAATCACCCAATAGGGACGACAAACTACGACAAATCAACATCATCCAAAAGATGAAAAGTAAAGTCGCGAAAAAGTTTCGAAGATAATCGTATAACAACGATGTTTTCATCATGTATCAAAATAATTTTATCATATCGCATCGAAATGTTTAAAGAAATTAAGCTCTTCGCAAGATGCGAATATCAAGATATGGATAAACGTATACCATAGAGCGGATGCCGTATATATATAATTATTACTTGTACCAAGTGTCAACCACTTGTTACACACATAATTTGCAATCAAATATACCACATAAGGCTTCTAAGGATCGGGAACGATGCGCGCGCGGATATCGGACATCAATGAAAGACTCGTGAAACTTTTTCGAAAACAGTTGTAGTCCAAGTTTTGTAAAACAACTTAGTTCACTACAACTCGTGCTCTGATACCACTCTGTAACAACCCCAAACTACGATACGCAGCAGAATACAATTATTGGGGTGCTACTTCATAATACATGCACACGAGTCCCAGTAAACGTTCAAAGATACGTTTATAAAACACAATTTCATTTATTAGAAAGATCAGAGTTACATAGGTCCCAATACCATTACAGAAATTATTTCTAAAAGTCACAACACGACTTGATTTCCAAAACACTTGTTTAGTTTATGACACTACTTCTCCGAAACACCGTCCTTGATATCAACGTTCTGTCCCATCCAGCCATCAACAGCAATTAGCCTGAGATACATGCTTAAAAAATAACAAAACGTTGAGTGAATTAATAGAGTTTACAATTAACACATAGAACGCATATTTTGGGTTCCACAAAACGTATAACATTGGCTCGTAAGTCAAGTTATAAAAATAGTGATTTCCAACTAAAGAGCCCGTGTACCGAAACTTAACAAATTCATCCCGTAGGACGAAATTATGTCCGAGAAGTATGTCACTTCTCCTAATACTAACTACAAAATGTCTGTTTGACATGGTGGTCCCAACGGATTCAAACCCCGGACAGGGTTGTCAAACCCAATAGATCTATTTAATGCATTAGCGCTTACCAACACATGGTAACTAACATTCACACAGCAAAAAGGCATATACTCAGTAGTGATGGAATCATATTCAAGTATCAAAAACAGTTTCGTTCAATTTCACAAAACAAGCAATGTATCCCCCTCGCGGAGTTAAAAACATTGAAAACTTTAAAAGCGAGGCTATGAACTCACCTTGGTCGAAGCCGAAGATCAAATAACCGAAACAATTCACGGAAAATCAATGAACACGATCACGACCTATAATTTATGTCGCTCGATTACTATTCCGAAAAGTATAGTTAATGATGCGTACATCGTATTAACAAAAACATATAATGTGTAACTATATATATATATAAATATATATATCTCAATAAATAATATAATATATATATATAAATCAAAATATAAATATATACATTCATATATTGATGAGAAATTCACTTGCGCCTTGAGATCCCAAAACCCCACAACATTGAGTTATCATGTCCTTCCACATTTTAACTTACGTGACTTTAATTGAAAACATATATATTTGATAACTTTTTTAATTTTTAGAAAGTAGTATTTCTCGTAAAGTATACATCTTGGTAAGTTTAAATATCTAAGTATATTTTTAATACTTATCATTTTATTTATATCCATGTACTTAGTTAAAAATTATATAAGTCTTATATGACCCGTTGACTTTTTAAAGTCAACATTTGACTTTTATACTTATAGTTTTAGCCGAGACCCGAAACTCTACGGAAAATGACAAAAATGCCCCTGGAAGAATCTGCTGTAACTTGTATTTTTAATAAAAACGCAGCAGTTTGACCATCGGTTTTGACCCGCTATATCACGTTTTCGTGACTTTACCAAAAGAGATTTATAGAAAAACATCCATTCCGGACAACTTTCCGTGTTTCGCTGGAAGGGCGCAACGGAATCGAAAGTGCCCCAAGAGTGGCTGTCGGACAATCAGATCAAATGTTAATTTACCTAAAATAGCTGATGGAAACTTTAAGTTTATCAAATCTGGTTTTCCGCCATAACTATCTTCGTTATAAAGAGTTACGTGAGTTCGAATTACGAAACGTACATTAGAGACGAACTCTTTTGTATTTTCAATCAATAAAAATCATATTTTATGATTTCGAACCTCGTTTTCAAAGCCAAACATTCTGCTTCGTAAATTTATGTTTTAGCAAAACTTATCGAAACATCAACTTCACCTCACAACAACATCAACACGCCTAGCTAACCTATCCCGTCAACTATCAACCCATCACAATCTATTACTAACCAACGCAAGTGTCGGACCTCATCACATATAATATACGAAATCAAATTAAGAACGAAACAAATGATAAAAGAATACTCACAACACACAAGGTGTTGGTTTCGGCCTTCCTTGTGGTTCGAACCTACGGACGCAAACACAACCCGAAACCGAACACTTTCCAATTTAACCCGGCTTCAAAACACAATAATCTAACCCTTTTACACCACTTTTTAACTCGAAAATCCTTGAAACTAACTCGAACTCTAACTCCAAAAATACTCATTGCATGTCACTTTTTATTAGTGGGGTTTGTAGGCATCGACGAGGGGATTAAGAAAATATAATCGGATCGTCGTGCATGTTTTTTTCCGGCAACCGACGGCGGTTTTCGGTGGTGGTGCTCGGCTGGAAAAAGGGATTAAGAAAATATAATCGGATCGTCGTGCATCTATTCTACTTAGTGTTGCTAGTGAAGAATGCTAAAGATTCAAGAAAATAGACTAAGTAGTTAGGTATTGTTCGTTATAATTAGTTAGATACTGTCAAGTAAATTTTTTAGATACTGCCAGTTAGAGTTAGTACTATAAGTAGATAAGTTTAGTACTATCTAGCATAAAACGATAGTTTTGCTTAATGATATGCATGGATATATTAGAGAATAGATATGCATAACACTTAACGCTTTTTAAAGTCCATAGGTTTTCTTTGGTGTATAAAACGGAACCTTACGGCATTAGTTAAGATATACAAGTTTCACAAATATTCATAGTTAGTAATCTGTAACCTAGCAGATTAATAGTAATCAAAGTTCTGTTTTATTCATTGTTCTTTTTAGCAGTATAAGTTAGTTTCCGCATAACTTATATTGTTCATAGTCATTGTTTCTCTTGTAGTTAGTTTAGATCTATCCATATTAGCTAACACCCTTAACAGGCTAGAAAGATCTATTCATTGGGATCAACAAGTGGTATCAGAGTTTGTTGAGAAACTGTGAGTAAGAAGAATCAAAACAGATCTGATATAAACCTTTACCTTTCAAATCTATTCAGATCTACTCAATGGCAGGAGAAGATGAATTTCATGATGATAATCCACCACCACCACTACCAGTTACACCTACACAACAAGCCCCTCACACTCTGTCAACTATTAAACTCCTTATTCTGAAGAAAGGTGAGTATGACATATGGGCCATGAAAATGAAACATTACTTGGGGCATACAAATTATCCTATATGAGAAATCATGCAAAAGGGAAATAGTCCAGTACAAGTCTCAACAGACACAAATGGACAAATAAAGGTTTTACCTCCCAAAACTGCTGAATAAATTTTAACTAGAGAGAGAGGAATGAAAGCAAGAACCACCTTGCTTATGGCTATACCAGAAGACCATTTAGCAAAGTTTTACAAAATGACTGATGCTAAAGAAATGTGGGAAGCTATCAAATCCAGATTTGGTGGCAATGATGAATCTAAGAAGATGCAGAAATACATTCCAAGCTACATTTAAAAGCTGTTTCTATATCCAACTCATAAGGATTGCCAAAGATTATGATAAGGTTTTCAGAGTCTTCTGATCAACTTGAGATTCCTGGTGCTGGATGTACTCCACTGAACATGTCAATCAAAAAATTTCTTATGTGCTTTACATGCTTCTGATCCCATATCCTTGATTATGAATGACCAAGCAGGAGTAGATCCTCTTAGCTTCGTTGCTCACATATAACAATCTTAAGTCTTTCAGTCTGATATGCATCATCTTCCAGCAACATAAATTTAGCATTTGTTTCTTCTAAAAGCACTAACAGTACTAATGATGTTAGTACTGCTTATGATGTTTCTACTTCTTCTAGCCATAACTCACAAAAAGAAGGATCTTCATCATACACTGATGAACTCAAAGTACTCTTTCTCTTGTCTAATCCAATCAAGTAGGTCCACAATTGGATTATGAAGATCTTAAACAGGTTGAAGAGTTGATTTAGAAGAGATGATCATGAAATGGCAAAGTGGCCATGAAATTACACATGAGACTGAAGAAGTTTATTTACAGAATACAGGGATGAAGGCTGCAGTTTGATGCCAAGGAACCAGTTGGCTTTGACAAGACCAAGGTTGAGTACTTTAATTGCCATAACACATGACACTTTGCTAGAGAGTGCAGATCAAAAGGAAATCAAGAAAGCAGAAGAAGATATGCAGGGAACACTGGATATAAAGCAAAATACAATAGGAGGAGACCTGGAAAATAGGAGGAACCTAAAGCTTTGGTAACTCTTGATGAGGAAGGTGTTGATTGGACTGGTCATGCAGAGGATGAGCAAGAGAACTTTGTTTTGATGGCTTACAGCAATTCAGGCTCAGACACTGAGGTAACATCTTGTTCAAAAGAATGTGTGGAATCATATGCTAAACTTGAAAAATTATATGATAAACAAAGAGAACAACTTAGTGATGCAAGTATAGAAATTTGTAGGTTCCTAGTTTTCACACAAATATGAACTAGAGAGAGAAAGCTAGAGAGAGAGAGAGAGATGGAAGGGAGAAACATATGAAAAACACACTCTTATGTATGTGTAAAATGATTCAACCAACACCCTCTCCATGTGTGGAGAGGGTTTAAATATAGTTATAAGGGTTTGGACTAACCGCGCTTCCTTAGTCTCTCTATAAGCCGTCCGATGATATCTTCCTAATCTATTGCATAAAAATGTCTAACTATTACAAAGGCTCGTGATATCGATAATGATCGTCACTTCACTAAAAACTGAATTCCTAACAATCTCCCCTAAGGGATGATCGTTGAGATCTCATAAATGATCAACACTTTCTGTATTTCTAACAATCTCCCCCTAAGGGGTGATCATAGTAGAGTCTCTCCTTTTTGACAGCTGATCAATTAATCATGAAGGCTTCTATTTCTTGATCTTGAGTCCCTTTGTGTAATAGTTGATCGGTTTGTCTTGCATCTTTATGAAGTGAACCTTAGACTTGTGTCTTGATCTTGTTTTTTTAAGATTGTCATTGTAATGAGTTCTTGAGCTTTCTTGAGATCACCGCCACATTTAATCTCAAAACATCAACTTTGTAGATCTTTCACCATCTAATGTGGCTTGTGACTTTCGGACCCACATGCTCATACTTGTTGCAATCTTGAAAGCTTGACTTTATGTTCATATTCTTCATCAATTAAAACTTCATCACTTATGACATACTACAGATGAAGTTGATATCAGAGAATGCGTGAAGCTTTGTAGTCATATCTTTTTTGATGTTATGTTAAAGTGCATTGAGTCTTGAGTATGAGCATGTTGCAAAGACTAGACTATGCTGGAACAGGTATCTGCATCTCTATTTCTATTTAACCTGAAAAAAACAGTTATCAATAAAGCTTGGTGACAATATGGCTTTGTCCATTCATCGGAGTTCATTTGCATTAACCTCCGGTTCCGTGAGGACCGTTTTTACAGTATAAATATGTACATGTGATTAGGTAGATTCATTAAAAGAACCTCCTTGATAGGGTTTCCAGCTCAAGTGTTAGATCCTCTTAACCATAAGCCTTAGATTCATTGTACTTGCTAGTATCACTTTACCGGAAACCTCAAAGCAGCTACCTTACAAATAGTATTGGCTACTAATATAACAGTAAGGAGTGAATCATAAGTTAACTATCTTACCGATTGAATAGAAAATTGATTTGAAAATCAATCACGTGTCACTAATAAAAGCGTTTTGTAACCCATAGAGAGTTTTAAGCTTTTAACAAAATTCAATCCTTTGTAAGTTCTAATCGTACCGCTATCATTGCCTATGTCACAAGTTTGAGTCCATTTAGGAATCTCACAAGTTCTCTTACCTAGTCTTGTTTGAGTGTTTGGTCTCTAGCAGGATTTCCATCTTCACTGTGAATACCTTCGTATCACTCGGATGTTCTAGCAATACCACAAGGATAATGCGTAGGACTCTTATGATAACCCTTGTTTTCACATTGTGTGAAGAGCAAGTATGGAATAGTGTCCTAATGAGATTAATTGATGATCTCTTGGCTCTAGACTCAATTGTGCGTTTTGGTTTTAGTGATCGGAGGCTGGAGCGGACTGCCACCTTTTCAATATCAACTAACTCGGAGTGAGAAAGTTAATAGATAACGTGTTTAGTCTCCGTGAGAAATGAAACAGAAATCTTTTGAGAGATTTTGAGTGGCTAGGGAGGGTTGTGCATTGCATCACTAGGTCCATGATGTCAGTCTTCAATGTCAGCAATCATCATTGTGATTCTGACAGCAGATGTATTGACCCGGTTTCTGCCTAAGTGTATGGAGGGCTTCTTTCTTTACACCCTTTATCCTTACATTTCTTTTTCATTCTTCAACCCCTTCAGTGCTTACCGAGACTTCATGACTAGAACCTTGTTGGGTTTGTTCCAGTTCTAGCTCCATCTCAGTCGGCACTATTCCCTTATTCTCACATTTACTCCTTTTTTATGTCATACCTAAGGACTTCTACACTAACTAGTGGATTGTCCCTGGGTAGATCCCTCTGGTTCTGGCTGGATCATGGGAACTAATACCTAACCTTACCAACCTTATAACTCTGATAAAATTAAATACATGGTCGGTCTTTTTGGTACAGTTCACCTTGCCATAAAACCACTTGAAAAACTCAATCAGGTACTTGTGATATAAATATCAAAGCCTTTAGTACCTCGATTGTTTTTGAATTTTCAGAAACGCTCCCCCTCAACATGTGCATCGATTAATCGAAAGTGGGTAGCACAAGGAGGATGGAGTATACATATGAGTCTACAAAATCACATTTTTTGATTAGTTTTCATATTTAAATCACATTTTATCCCTTTATCAAAAATTTCAAACCCTTTGATATTTTGGATACCAATGGATTCGAATATGTTGGAAAAACTAGGAGAAAAATGTGTTGATTAATCACAAGCCGAATAGGGAACATATTAATGCTCCCCTTAATCTATGAGGGATTCTGTTAGTGTCTGGTATGATAGGTTTGAAATATTTTTAATTTAATGAAAAATTCATACATAAACACATAACACTAAGTACCACACTACTCTATAATATACAAGACACAATATATATATACACTACACAAGATATTGACCTGAATGCAGAGATGATGTGCTCATTCGGTTCTCTGAAGTAGCCTGTAGTCAATATCTCGGACGCGACCACCCTCGCCTAACTCCTCCTCCCCCCTTACGCTCGATATAAACAAACACCCCCTATCCTCCAGAGCCAAAGATTTGAAAAATATCATCTTTTAAAATATGTCTCACCTTTCACCCTAAAATCTATTACCACTCCTCCTCACTCCCCCGCCAACATGTCCTCCATCCCACTCCTATGTGTCTGCGTTATGACTAGTTTAAAATATTTTGAATTTAATGAAAATTCATGAAAAATTCATACACTAACACATAACACTAAGTACAACACTACTTTATAATGTACAAGATACAATATATATACAGCACACAAGATATTGACCTGAATGCAGAGATGATGTGCTCATTCGGTTCTCTAAAGTAGTCTGTAGTCAATATCTCGTACGCGACCACCAACAAAGCATTCCAGGTTCCGAAAGATCCTTCTGGTCTTGAGTCTCTGTTTAATGGCATGTATAAATTCCTTGCTCCTTGTCACATCCTTAGCAGTCCAAAACCGCGTGTTCATACCTGGATTGAACCGATTAACCTTGTACTCCTTAACTTTGTAATCCAGTGCTTCCATAATATTCGTCAACGTACCATCACTGAATTTATAAATCTCATTGAACCTCATAATCTTCCATTCATTATTACTAACGGGGAACACAACTGCACGAGGCGACTCAATGATTATATAGTCATGCTTGTATTCGTAGCCTGTTGCATCCCATCCTAGTTTAGTGAGATTCAGCTATTTCTGGTAGCTCTCAATGCCGCGCTGGAGGTCTTCAACCCGCTGTCGAATCACTAAGTTGTGTGTCCATAATTTAACAGCAGTAGAAAGCATACGTTTGTCTGAGCCAGGAAGATGATTAAGATGACCTTGTGGAAGCAGCAGATTCAGGTCTTTGAAGTCACTGGGATACAAGTTTTTGAAGTCCTTTTCTGCAATCGTGTATTCTTGATAATCAGCTCTGTGCAGTGTGATCTCTTTCAAGTAGTCGTACCAGTAGCGAGAGTAAGCTTTTAAACTAACAACACTGAGTATACGTATGTGAGTTCTGAATGCCTTACGGCTTGAATCAGCAGTGTGTCGGTCAATGTAGAATTTCTAACGATTAAACCACCAATGAGAGATACCATAAGAGGCGCTTATGTCATAGGTGTAGACATCATCGATCCACATATGCTCAGGTACGAGTAGTTCAAGTCCAAATTCATGATAACGAGCATCCTTCATCTTGGAAATTGACAAAGCTTGTCCGCATCCCTTACTGTCGTATCGCAAATAATCCAAGTCTTTATTGAAAAAGAATTGAGTTCGAATAGTGACATGACCTGGTGGACCACTGAGAGGCAGAGGTCTGTTAATATCAATCCTGACTTGATCACCTTCTGGATTAATCCAGTTAATCTGATCTGTAAGCATCTTGTGACACTCTTCCATCTGGAACTGAAGATGAACGACGTCTGGGTAGAAAGCTTTAACGACTTCATAAGCTTGGCCTTCAAAATCTGCTTGAGTAAGCTCGGTCTTTCCTACCTTTTGGCAATACCAGTTCAGAAACGTCTACATATCCCTAGTCTTCTCAAGTAAAGAGTTCTCTACCGGAGCTTGATACGTGGAGGCTAAAGCATTAGCCCAGTTGTTCACAGCATCAGGAATATGGGATGTAGGAATGACCCAGGCAGGTTCTGGAGTGGCTGGTCTTTCATCATCATCACGAGGTTTCCATCAGTCTTTTCTCATGTCAGCTTTTGGTAGGTGATCATTCCCGGTGTCTTCATCATCAGACAAATGTACTTGTTCGTCAGGAATATAATCATCATTCATCAGATAATATGTAGGAGATGTTTCTTGAGTAGCAGCAAAACCAGCTGACTCGTATCTAGTGTCAAATGTAGTCCAAGCCATGGATTGTAGTGTTGAGGCCGCAGCCTTGGACGAACTTGGAGCCCCATTGTCTTGTTGCTGATTGCCTTGGTTGGTATCAGTAGATGGAGGAGGAGGAGGTGGAGGCAACTGAGAAGATCTTGATTCTCCTGATGTACCTAGAGCACCAGACGCGCCTGCTGGAGGTGGTGGTGAAGGTGGTTATGGAGGTGGAGACCCAGAAACTGGTGTGAACTGTACAAAGTACTGTTCACCAGAGGACATGAAATAAAAGATGTCATATTTTGATATGTCGTCTTAATACGAAAGCGTGGACATAAGAAACTTAAGAAACTGACTTAAAACGACGAAATTGCGTCATTTTTACTATCGAACTATTTATAAATGTTTTAACTTTATTAACATGATTTCACTAAAACGATTAGATGGTGATTGAGCTATATAGAATTGTATATGGTAGTAGTTACTCAAAGTGATTAGTACTTATACGACCTATATTGGATTAGGTTGCACTCGATCATTACCGTGACGCATTCTCTGTGATATACTTGATATTTGCTCACTCAAGGTGAGTTCATAGCCCCACATTTTACATGATTTTGTTTTAATAGTTTTTGGGGTGAGAAACATTCATTGTTTTACAATTGTACATAAGTGGATACTTTTACTTTATGATTACGTGTAGCCTAAGTAGCGATAACCCTAGTTGAGCCCATTATCATGAACTGTCAATTACTAGATTGTGAGCGCGAATGTTATGAATAGATCTATTGGGATTGACATCCCCGTTCGGGTGATTAGATATCACTGGGAAAACGAACGTATACCGTGTCGAACATAGGATGTTGCGGGTTAGAACATCATCACGGGCAATGTAGGCCATTTATATGGTATTCATTTATGTCGAGCTTCAGTGTCATGAGCTTAGGGCAACGTAATTACATTTATATGATGTATGCATCTGTTGCATTATCATACACTTGGGAAATCTTGTGGTCCTACAATATACGATTTATCAAACCTATGAATTCACTAACATTATTGTTGACGTTTTAAAGAAATGTTTTTCAGGAGGTCAATAAGCACGAGGTGCAAGGGATACATTGGTGGTTTTGATTTGGATATCATGCATTAAAGATTTTGTCGCATTACATTTTGTATATCTGTCATGGGCTAGAAATCTTTGTATTTTGAACAAGTGAACAAGTGAAGCTTCGGGCTTATGTAACAAATATTTTGTTAAATCCAATGTATCGGTTTTAAACGACTTTTTGGTCGTTCTATATATATCTTGTGTTATTGATCATTGAAGTAACACGCCTCGGACCCTTATTCCACTGGGACCCAATTTGGGGGTGTTACAAATCCACTTGCACCTTAGATCCTAAAACCCCACATTATTAGGTTACGATTATTCTCTTTTTTTATATCGTACATCGCTTAACCGACCACTTTCTATTTTAGGAAACTTTCTATTTTTAGAAAGTTAGTATTTTTAGACTTTCCGTTTTTAGAGTCGGCCAACGGTCTCAAAATAATTACTTACAGTAGTATATTAATCGATATTACTTTATTAATCGATATCACCTTCACAACGCGTTAAAGTTTATTAAAGTCTTCGTTAACTTTTATGTTTGACTTTTATAAAATATATTTATTTTCTAAGTCTGATCCGACTAAAACGACCCCCTAGATCACATTTTCACAACTCGGACATAAAAGAGATTTTATGCGAAACGATATTCCGGACAACATTTTAGTTTTAGTCGAGACCCAGAACCCGACAGAAAATGACCAAAACGCCCCTGCAAGAATCTGCAGGAACTTTGACCTTGGGTTTTGACCAGTTATATCACACTTTCGTGACTTTGACCAAAAAGAGAATTTAAATAAAACGTTATTCCGAACAACTTTCGTGTTTCGCCGGAAGGCCGAAACGGACTCGAAAATGCTCCAATCATTTAATTACCAAATCTGTCAGATTTAATATATATTAAAAATAACCCATTTTTCTACTAAAGTGTATATTTCGATTCCGCTCCAGTTTCTTCGTTATTGGGAGTTAGAAGTCCCATTTTATATCAAAACGTCCGTAAAAATATAATTTGTTATATTTTGTAAACCAAAATCTGACTTTTCAAAATCTCGGACCCCGAATCACTAGTTCCGTTTTCTGGTCTAAATGTACCCGTTACAAATCACGTCAAAACGCGTTTTCAACCCAAAAACTCATCTAAAATAGGTCTAATATGGCCTATAATATCATATCAATCCCGCTTTATAATCAATAACATATTATACTAGACGCCGCAAGTTTCCGTAGATTTCATCACATATAATCGAATTGATAAAATAAACGAAACAATCGAAATAAATGTAAAAAGGATGCTCACAATGCTTATACGAAGCAAGGTCGGAAAATAAAAGTGTTCGTCTCGTCCCTCTCGGTCTTAGCCGCGGCTCACCCTCAACCGAACCAAACCAAAACCAAACTTTAATCAACCCAATAACCTTCAATAAATCAAACACACCCTTTGTGTGTCTTGTACCCGGTTCGAACCCGCGACCCTCAAAACAAAACCAAACGCGACCCAACAAACAACAACTCAATAAATCACACTCCCTTTTGTCCCTTGCTTGGTTCGAACCCACAACCAATCAACCAAGCCAAACCGAAAACCCCTTTGCTTCAATAAAACTTAACCTTACTCAAACCTCATTGCATGTATATTTTTATTGCATGGATGATCAAACTAAAGCTTCCTAAACAATATATGATTGGTAGAAAATCAAAAACACCAAAAGAGGTGGGGTTAGGGTGCTCGGCCGAACCAAAAAGGGAAGAGGGGAGAAGAAAAACAACTCAACTTGGTTCCTTTTTTATTTAGATCATTGTTTAAGTGATGTTTGAGTGTATTTTTGAGATCAAAATACAAAAATGGTGAGAGTGTGTGTGTTTGAATATCCGGTCGAACCCACAAAGACAAGAGAGAAAGAAAACAATTTTTGTAGGTTAGATGTTTACTTATAAAAGAAGTGAAATGATAGGATTTTGTGTTTAACCAAATTTTTGGAAGTCACACTCATCATTACTTGCATGTCTGGGGAAAACAAATAAGGTGGAGTGTGGGTGAGAGTCTAGGCGTCGGCCTAGGCTATTGCATGCACAAGTTCTATATTTTTTTTCTTTTTAATTCTTGTAAATATTGTGTGTCAAGTTCAATTTAAAATGTAACTTGTACAAGATTTAATAAAACGCGAGCCTTTAAACGCGAGCTTTGGCCAATGTCGAGAAACAAAGACGACAGGTTCATAAAATAATATTTTACGATCATAAAAATAATAACGAGACGCGTCGTATATTTTTACGATGCCCAAAATAATTAACGAACGCGCGGTCAAATGTCGACTCGCGAAACGTCAAAAATAAATATTTTAAGTTCCCGTTTACAATAAAATACAAAAATAATTATTTACGACAAATAAAATTTTAAATGTCGACATTTGTTTACGATAACTCGTAAAATAATAATAATGACGTCGAACTTGCGATCGTCATACGCGTCGTGAAACTCGGGTTGTTACAAATATTATTCCAAACTAAGGATTAAAATCTAGCTTAGGTGAAATATTATTTCCAATATGTTGACAACATATAAGATATAAGAAAGACAAAACATAATGCTTCGACTAGCTTTAAGGTGTACTAAGGAGATCTCTTTGTTTCAATCAAAATCAAATTGTTAATTTAAACTTAAGATTCCAGCTCGTAGATGCACGCCCTTATCCACTTGGACTTTACAGCTTGCACATTTTCTAAAGATAACTTGGATTCATAAACCCTTTTGATTATACAACGTCCTCGCAAAGGTAATCATTTAAGAAGGAGTTTTGACATCCAATTGCCATATTTCATGTTCATGAAATCAAGTATGGTAATTAATATCTTTATTCATTTAACGCTTGCACGGAAAAGAAGCTTTAATCATAGTCAGTTGCTTGAGTATAAGTAAAACCCTTATCACAAGGTGTGCATATAAATGTGTGTACATTTCTGTCCATATTAGTCTTCTCCTAGAAGAACCAATTTAACCTTTCACTCTTTCCGATTGGTGAAAGATCAATCAAATTCCAAAAATGATTTTCTTTCATGGACTATATCTCAACATTTATTATGTCGTTAGCTAGTGCATCCAGAAGGTTGTGTAAAAAGAGACTTTCTCCAAAAACAGATGCTCCCACTTGCTTCATGTAAGAGGAGACTTTCTCCGAATACGCAGCAAGTCGAGCAACAATAAAATTGTTCTCGTTTGGGATGTATAATGTATGCTGACAGTTCTTGACTCTAGTTTGTAAAAACACGCTTAACATGATCTCAACAAATTCAGAACTTCAGTTAAGACTTAATGGGAGTTTTCCCATTCCATAACCTGATGGTGTCTTAGTTACCTTCTTGGTTGGAACCATATTGAGTAAACACGTGGCTTACTTAATTTTTTGTTAACCTTGATAAGATTAGAGGTAGGGTAGTTAAAGTTATCAAAAATCGAACAATGTCAACAGAGTTGGATTTTACACATCAGACATACCAAAGCGATGTGGTATTCTATGAGTAATGGGATTATGAGACAGTATCACAATTCCTTAGATAACCTAATACCCTTTGGCTCACATACTTGCCAATTTGTTCAAACATAATGGCATTAACAGTAATTTCAAGCCAATTGCATGCTATAACGTAGAAGTCTTAGAGAAGTTCAAGGACTTTATGTACATGTCTTAACTAGAAGACATAACACGTTAATTGCTAACATTACGTTATAAGTCTTTGAACATTTCAATGACTTCATGTACATGTCGTGACAAGGAGACATGACAAGTCAATTGCTTACTTTATAAGTCTTAGAACAGTTCAAGGACTTTATGTTTATGTCTTTACAAGAAGTCACAAGCATATTAAATAAAGTATTATTGAACGCCGACTCTTGGCTTCAACTATCTTTTCAAGTTAATTACATACTTCTTATTGATGTCTTTACAAGAAGACACAATCATATTGGCTAAACCTTTTAGTGAATATGATGAAGTAGGTATTTATTATTTCTTGACACTAGTTCTAAGTAGGGCGACATACATCGAGGTGTATAAGTCCTAGTAGAATATTAGCTTTCTTACCATGCGGTTAAGAAAAACCATTAGTCATATTGTTATGTGTTGTACCTTGCACACAATTAGGATTTCTCCCACTTGTGCATGGCACAACATCAAGTATTTATACAAACAAGTGAGCATATTATGAGTCAGGTTATGATCATGAGACTAGTGGGTTATGAGTCTACCATGCTTCCGTATGTTTGTATGAATATAATGACAATGTCATAGATATGATATGATTTAAGTCAAAACTAAAATCACATTTGCATTATTAGTATATCTAGAACTTTATTGTTAATAAGCAATGGTGCATAAACATTGTATAGATAACGTTTCAGGCAATGACATCAAAAAAGCGACAAGTTATCTAATAGAATAATATGCAATGATTCTTATAAAATTATGATGCTTCATATGTAAAAAGTAATGTATTATTTCAAGACTATCTAGAAATAAAATGGGTCACTTACAAAGTGATAAGCTTATAGCTCCCACTGAATTTAGACAGCATTACATGTGTGTCTATATCAGTAGTAAAATGCATTGCTCCCAATGGATAAGGCAACATTAGATGTATGTCTATACCAATGAAGTGCAAGTAGCAATTTATTTACTTTTCTACTCTTTGAATATCAGCACATTATCTCTAATGTGAGCCTCACGAACTAGTTAACATGTACTTAGATATTCAAGGAAGTGTGTCAAGTTCTACTATATATATGATGGACTAGCCATCAATTCCATTCTTTAACTTGAAAGTTTTGCATGCAATTCCTCCTTCTACATTACCTCAAGGGTGTGTAGAATCTTAGGAAAAATATCGAGTTAAGGAAAACTACTAGAAAACATGCTATTAATTTCCTTTTCTCTTTCGCTATTTATTGAGATTTCCATTTCTAATTTTTAAAACTCATACCATGTCTTTACGCTTCAAGATGTATCATTTTTGTGGCTATAGAATACATGTTATCTAGTCATCCAAATAAGATGTGCAACCATACTTAAGCTTTAGACTTTTTACAAGACAAAATGATTTCTCGAGTAAGTATGCTTTGAGTTTGATTAGGATTGGAAAATTCAAGTGTTCCTATTATAGCTTTCTCATACAATTAGAAAGGATAGGAATAAGTCTTTTTCTTATAAGGAAAGAAGACTTAGTTTGTCTTCCTCTAATAAGGAAAAGAAACAAACTTTTGTTTACGGTTTGTGTTGCATAAATGTCTCTAATAGAAATTACAAAGTTCAATTTAGTATTTTTGATCATTATCCTTTTAAAATTAACTACCCAAGTTTATAATATAAAATAATTAATTTTACCAAAGGATAAGATCCTCATTGAGGTTCCACCATCACATCAGTTGATCTGCTAGCAATGATAGATTCAATAGGTAGGTAACGCTTACCAATTGCAAAACCTGTGCAATTCTTAGACCATATAGGACTCATGACATTTGTAACCATAGAAACAATGTCAGGCTAGCATGTTTAGTCCCATCCTTTCCTTGAGCCAAGGTCTCACCTGCTTAACTCGATTAAGTCATCCAATGCGAGAACACGCGAGAATATATCTAGGTCTCACGCATAGAGAATAATCATCTTGGGTTAAAATTCACCTACGTCTCACGCAAAACAAAAAGTAATTGCAAGTGATCTCAACCAATTAGACGGCATGACTTAAATTTGTGACGGGTATAAGTTTTGATAAATATATGATCAAAAAGTGTGTACGAGGAAGCATGCATTCATCCTTCGTATCACAAGTTAAAAAACTATTTTTAACTTAAGTCTAATAGTTGTTTTTATGTGTGTCAAGTTGTTTATTTTCATGACTAATATACAACATAGATGGAATAAATATTAGTTTGAACATTACATAAACCAAATAACAATCATAACATTTATTTAGTGTTATTTGTATAAAAACAAGTGTTTAGTTTCAAATCATATTTAAACTTTAAACTAAATCAAAGATTTAGTTTTTAAAATAGGTTTGTGTTTTATTTTTAGTTTTATAAAAACATTTGCAAGTTATATATATTTAAAGCATATATAAGAGCAAACAAAACAAACACAACCATAAGTATGCAAAGCCTCAACCGATGAAAAACCTATGCTTGGTCTCGTGAGCCATCACGAGAACCAAGAAGTCAACTAAGGGTTAACCACACAACCACAAGGAAGACTCCCACTTGCTCCAAGAACCATCATGAGCAAGTGTAACCCCAAATGAACTTGAAGCCCAAAACTGCCATAAAATTTTAGCTGACTTGACGGGCCTAAAACTCCTATAAGGTATCTTCCCCAATCTGAGCTCCAGTTAAAGAAATTTTAGCCCCATGAGTTGTGCTCCTGCTCCCAAAATTTCAGCTTCTAACTCCTTATAGAACTCCAGGAAACCCACTTTTAGTGGATGTTACTCCAGCAGCTCCGAATTTGACTTTATGCCTTTAACTTTTGCGCCATTCGAATCCAAACATCGATTACAATAATTTTATGATTAAATACATTTATCCTATCATCTAACTAATGTAAAGTGCCCAAACAATGGCTACACAAAAAATTAAAACCATACAAAAAGAAGCCAAAACAATGGCGAAACCCAAAACTAAAATTAAATGCAATATCAAGCGAAACAAGTCACAAGTGGTCATGGTTTTCATCGGCTTTGCATACTCGCACAAAGACTAAATTCATCCCGAGCCTTTTCTTCCACCTCTCCTCTCCAATCCTCGATCAAACTTGCGTTCCCCAGGCGCTATGAAATGGGGGGTCTTTCCTTCGCCTATCGTATGTATCGGCTTGGCTTCATACCGAACCAAGGAGGCATTCTGGTGGGCGCGTGCGTGTAGGAAGGCCGACGACTATATAAGTTAAAGACTACAACTACAAGCCAAGCCGGAAGCTACTCGCTTCTATTCTCGTTGGGATTGGATATGGATGGGGAATCTATAGATCGTAGTAGTTCGCCAACCTCTCTAACTAGCATACGACAATATAATAATACCATAATATCATGTATTAACAAGGTGTTGGCGAAGTCCATGGCCAAACATGCATGTATTTGCCATGGAAACAAAATGATTAACAAGAAATAAATTGTTTAGCCAACGAATCAAAGAAATAAATTGACTAGAATTAAAACACCAATTGGTACATATAACCAATGGCTTAAGGATCACTTAGTACTGTATTAAAGACCTTATAAAAACCATATTAATTCAGAAATTAATGCCCAATGGGCTGATTTAAAACCGATTCAAGAATCGTTCCAAAACGCGCGATTTAGGCCATTTTACACGTATCCAATAACAAAACCAATTAAAGTATGCATAACAAATGGCTATGGGATCAAAAATACCAGATCATAAGACCCCTTAAGGTTCAAATTAATTTCAAAAAATAGGCCCTAGGGGCTGTTTTAAAATTATCCTTTTGAATCCATCAAAAACACGCGTTTTTAGTCATTTTTACGCTTACAAGATGATCATATGACATCATATGATAGCTCTTGATACCACTATGGTTGCTAAATCAAATTAATATCATATAAACAAATATTAAACGCAGCGGAACAAGCACATATGAACGGATTCATAGAGTCATATGATCAATCAAAGTTAAAACAAGAAAAGTAATACCTTTGTAGCGTGATCGGTAGAATTAAATGGTGACCTTCACCTTAACACAACACTTCCAATGAAACCAAGTGATCAATGGAGATCACCTCTATAATGTATCCACACTACACTTCCTCGTATACCAAATAGATGCTAGTCTTAACCCCGTAACTCGTCATTAAGCCTTGAACTACTCTAATAAAAGGCTTAAGATAAAAAAAATACAAAACTCTTGATTTTTTCATCATCTTGGACGTGGCTATTGGGAGAGGAAAGATGAGAAGTCATTTTGGTAAGTCCCATCAAAATAATGAGGAGATTATCACCATATATTAACTAAAAACCAACTTGATCTTATCCCTTCCTATCCCTTATAAGGCCGTCCATCAAATGGGCTCTATAGGATTTATAGGCCTCCTCTTTTGTTTTCTAAGTCCAATTAAATAAGTACACTACTTAGTTATTAGAAGCCCGATAGCCATTCTAAGTTACGTAGGTTATTTATATACTGCAAATACAATAAATATGATATATAAAATGGTACCTCTGTGTATATGTGTGTGACCCCATAGGCTCACATGTGTCTAGCCATATAATTATTTATTATGACACGAGCATACTCCAACAGTTATTTAAAGTAAAACTACTTTTATTAGTCGTGAGAAAGGAAGCGTGAGGCTTCCGTGAGCTTTGGCTCACACGTGAGGCTCACTAACACCCACATAGGTCACGCGCCACAACATGCAAAAAAAAGTCACAATGGTGAGGCAGCCACTTTTGGGGCATTGTGTAAAATGTGGGCCCCTTATTTTTATAACGGTAAGGTTTATATAAAAAAAACTTTCCCCACTACCATTTTATTTACTTATAAATACCCCTTAAACTTCAACATTTTTAAACACAACTTCAAATAATATACTCTCCTACTCCTCATTCTTCACACAACTCAAACAAAACCTATTATGGCTACGAACTATGAACCAATAATGCTCCCAGACATTAAAGAGATACAGACAGAAAGAGAAGAAAAAAGCCGATGTGACTTGAATTTTTTAGCAGAACATTGTCGTTTTTTGTTTGTTTACCACTACCAAAATGGAAAAAAGAGAACCAATATAAATCGTGATTATTATGGTGCTCACGGAGCCTATTTTAATGTAATATTTTTAATTTATGAATAATACAAGTTTTAGTTTTAAATAAAAAAATAGGTTGTCCGATGAGAGGGGTTTTGTGATTGATAATAGTGAATTGTGAGAGAGTGTGAGGGTAAAAAGTAGAAAAGAGAAAATGTATCTCATGAGGGTTGTTTTTTAATGGTGATGAATAAAAGTAGCCAATAATCTGTCACGGTTAACAGCAAAATCCCACAAATTGTACTTGAACTCGTACTTGCAAA
The DNA here is from genome assembly GCA_026074375.1 of Tanacetum coccineum. Classification (NCBI taxonomy): domain Eukaryota; kingdom Viridiplantae; phylum Streptophyta; class Magnoliopsida; order Asterales; family Asteraceae; genus Tanacetum; species Tanacetum coccineum. The sequence continues at coordinate 3,416 of BQNB010007163.1, read as the reverse complement.
CATTCCACTCACAAAACACAAACAAAACAAAAGCTCTTTTTTCATCCCTTGGATCTTCAAATAATTCTAGTTTTATGTAACAAAGTAAAGCAAAAAGGGTCACAAAATGAAAAGTCAACGTGAAAAGTCAAAATTCAGTTGAAATTGGGTTTTGGCAGGAAAATCAGTTACCTTGATTTTCCCCTAAATTTCCCTATAAATACCAATCCTAGCTCATTTTTTCATTTCATCTAAAATTTGTAAAACACTTTTTCTCTCTTGTAATCATTCCACTATGTGTAAAATTCATCATTCAATAACAAACCATTTTTGAGTCTCTTTCTTCTTTTGAGATTCCTTGATAGTTTGTTGCCATTGAAGCTTGAGCTACCATTTCAGTATTGAAATCTAGTTCTTAACGTTTCAATTGGTATCAAAGCGTATTCTGGCGGCAAATTTTGTTACGAATTATGTTAGAGCTCTGTTTCTGTTATAACCGTTTCTGTTGTAACTGTATTCTATTACAATTTCGGTCAAACCTCCATAACTTCTGATCAAACCTTTACATTTTCTGATCATCCATCAAACACTATGGTGGCTACTCGTTCTCTAACTGATTCTACAAATCAAAACACTGGTTCAGTGGAAGCTACTTTAGAAAGACTCTCTAATTCTATGGAACAAATGAATCAACATATTGAAGGCCTCTTAGTGTTTCAACAGCTTTCTCAGCCTATCATCAATCTCTTGAATAATGGTGAAGGCACTAGTAACCGTGGAGGTCAACCAGCTTTTGGGAGACTCACCAAGTTTGAATTTCCTAAATTTTATGGTGAAGATGTTCAAGGATGGTTGTATAGGGTGAATCAATTCTTTGCCATTCATAGAATTCAAGAGGATACTCAAAAGATTATATTAGTTTCAATGCACTTATTTGATAATGCATTGAATTGGCACAAGCAATTTCTCAAGAGAAATAGAGATAATGTTACTTGGCACTAGTATGAAGAAGGAATTAAGGAAAGGTTTGATCCTGTCAATGAGGATCCTATGGTGGAATTGAAAATTTTGAAGCAAGTTGGATCAGTACAAGCTTATCATGACTTATTTAAAGTTTTGCTCAATAAGGTTGGTCAGCCAGAAGCTTATGCTATTAGTTTGTTCATTGGGGGGCTTAAGGATGAAATAGGGTTGGTTGTGAGGATGTTTAGACCAAATAAGCTCACAGATGCTTATAGCTTGGCTAAGATGCAAGAGGCCACACTAGCTATTCCTAAAAGCAAGTATACCTCCTTACTTGTTGCTAATAAAACTGCTATTACTCCTTTTGTGTCTAAAAGTAGGGGATATGCTGCTAAGAGCAACACCCTGGCCTTACCTGCTCCACCACAAACTATGGGACCTAATAGACATAGGAAACAGTTAACACAACAAGAAATGGCTGAAAAGAGGGCCAAGCATTTATTTTTTACTGTGACCAGAGGTATAGTCCTGGCCACAAGTGCAGTGGTCAAATGTATTGTTTGGAAGTGGCTGGTTGTAAGGAGGAAATTGAAGATGAAGACTGTGTTGATAGTGAATTAGATAAAGTTGTTGTAAGAGAGGAAGAAGTTATGCCTCAGGTGTCTTTGAATGCAATGAATGGGGTCAATAGCCATCAGACAATTCGAATTAAGGGACATGTGGGAAAACAAGTAGTGCACATGTTGGTAGATTGTGGTAGCATACATAATTTTTTAGACCTACAAGCTGCTAAGAGAATGGGATGCAGAATGAGTAAAATGTGTCCATTACAAGTATCTGTAGCCAATGGACAAGTCATGTCTAGTGTGTATATGTGCAAGAATTTCAAGTGGAATCTGCAGGGACATGATTTTGTGACAAATGTGATGATCCTACCTTTAGGGGGTTGTGAGATGGTGTTAGGCATCCAATGGTTGGCTACATTGGGAAAATTTTAGTATGACTTTAAGAATTTGGTGATGGAGTTTGTGGTAAATGGACAAAAGTGTGTTTTGTGGGGGACTACACAGCATGTCTTGAAGTGGATGCAAGGTAGACATGTGAGTAGTTCTTTGAGCCAAATGAGGACTGAGATATCTTTCATGGCCATGTGCATCTATCCAGCTACCTTGATGCAGTTGTCTGGTGGAATTATTCAGTCTAAACCACAAATCCAAACACTACTTAAAGAGTTTGCCACAGTTTTTGATGACCCTAGAGAACTCCCACCTAAGAGGTCTCATGATCACACCATACCACTTACACCTAATGCTCCTCCTGTCAACATTAGACCTTACAGACATCCTCCAATTCAAAAGGATGCAATTGAGCTTATGGTCAAAGAATTACTTGAAGCTGGAACCATCAGGAACAATCAAACTCCTTTTTCTTCTCCCATTGTGATGGTGAAGAAAAAAGATGGAACTTGGAGAATGTGTGTGGACTTAGGCAGGCCAACTATGAAATCCATGGAAATCTCACTCTAAATCTTCTAAGGGATTGGTAGAGGTTGCAACAATCCAGGATATGCATCTAGATTAGCCTTTTGTCTTTGACACATATCAAATTCCCTTATGACTTTTTTAACTGCTTTGTGTAAGCCCTTCCAATAATACAATGTTCCCACTTTATGAGCTGTCATATTTGTACCAGAATGACCTCCTATAGCATCAGCATGGTAGCAGATGCTTTATCCAGGATAACCAATGGAAGTGAACTGAATTCATTGATTCAACACTACCATACTGATGCAATAGGAGGTCATTCTGGTACAAATGTGACAACTTATAAAGTGGGAACATTGTTTTATTAGAAGGGCTTACACAAAGCAATTAAAAAATTCATAAGGGAATGTGATATGTGTCAAATACAAAAGGCTGATCTAGATGCATATCCTGAATTATTGCAACCTCTACCAATCCCTGAGAAGATTTGAAGTGAGATTTCCATGGATTTCATAGTTGGCCTGCCTAAGTCATAAGGGAAAACTATGATATTTATGGTGGTTGACAGACTCGGTAAGTATGCACACTTCATGGCTTTGAGCCATCCTTACATTGCTAGTTCTGTGGCCCAAGTGTTTGTACAATTTATAGGCTTCATGGGCTTCCTAACGCACTGGTACAAAAACTGGATTTCGTCACACATGCTGTTTTTTGAATGGCCACATAGTTAGATATTTATGTGACTAAATGTACCAGGATAAAATAAACAGCCACACTTGAACTCATTTTGTGTGACCATTTCGGAATTTCATTGTCACACATTTGAATATTTATGTGACTAGAGGTAACTGGTAATTTTTTGTTGATTATTTAGTCACTTATAACTTGGGACGTGTGACAGATACAAATAAGTTTGAAACATTAGTCACACTATATATATACACATGTGACAAATATATGTCACACAATTGAACAGTGTGACAAAATCCA
>BQNB010007162.1:33342-94541 GCA_026074375.1 Tanacetum coccineum | reverse complement strand
AGTCTACTTGAGGACAAGTAGGATTCAAGTTGGGGGATATTTGATGACATCAGATAACGTCTATTTTATAGCATCATTTATCCCATGTAATTGACCCATTTTGTATAATTATTTGCAAAGAATTATTACTTAATCGTTTGTATTTGAGAATTGTAGTAATTACAAAGTACTTGGTGAATATTAGCAAAAGGCGAGCATTCTAGAGCTTAAAAAAGATATTTTGAAGATTACTATTCTGACAACCAATACGCCGTATTCATCAAGGAAGATACGGCGTATCTGTGCCTGCACTCACCAAAGACCACGAAGGAAACATGATCAATACGCTGTATCAAGAGAAGACCAATACGCTGTATTAGAAATATAGTATGTGAATATTCGGGAAGATATCAAACGTGGTCCCTACTCCAAGAAACCACCAATACGCTGTATCGAACCCATTCGATACGTCGTATCGCACTGACTATAGACCCTATAAATAGAAAATTCAAAAACGAGTTTTAAGTGTGCTAAATCATATTCTTGATACCTAAACCACAAAAGTCAATTTTCAAAGGAGAAAAAGAGCAGAAGAGGTCTCACAACGCATTCCAATCCATAGGAGACAACGTGTAATTTCTTATACTTTTGTAATCGTTTAGTTTTTGGTATCATTCATTAACTCGGTTAGTTTACCTTGGCTAAGCCATTACTCTTGTATTAATTATGATGTTTGAAGGCTAATACCTTCAGGTATTAGCCATTATTATGAAGATCCGAATGTTTAGCTTTGTTTATATCTTGATTGCTTAATTTATCATTGTTTGCTTGTTTATGTTTATCAGTTTATACTTGTTTATGTGCTTTAATATGCAACCTATCTTTCAACTGGATCTAGTGACACAGACCAAGTAATCTAGATGTCGGGATAGCTCTCCATATAGTGATTAATACATCTAGACCAGTAGGATCATGATTAACAACCTGTCTTTGCCTTTAGATTGTAAGCTTAGTTGGACCGGTAGGTGACTCTTGGGATCAATGAGTACGTTCTAATTAATTGGTAAAGATTGGGTTAGTGGACTACAAGTGTATGAATCGCCGTTAAGTAGTAAGTGGGTAAAGTCTCTATGAGCTAGGGTTTAACAAGATTACCATTGTTTTAATCCCTAAGATAGATTATAATCAGCAAATAAGGATGCTTTATGTGGATGCTTTAATTGTGACAGAATTAATGTGTCTATGGCTTAGGATGAAATCCCGCCTAAGTCTAAGAATGATATACCACCTCTAGATAAGTAATCATTGCACTGAATAAACAAACCAACTTCTAATCGGATTAGTGATGGCTAATACAGTTTTCTATCATAAGGCTTGACCGCTCTTTTATCTTCTGTTATTTTGTTTGCGTAGGTTAAAGTGTCTTGAATTGATTGTAGTCACCACCAAACCCGTGCCAGTCTCTCAGGCTGAAAAACCCCCTTTTACCTGTTAGAATTATGATTAGAACTAACATAGGATTATCATAGGTTTGACCTAGATTAGAATTAACTTAGATTAGTAAACCAAAATATTAATAAATTTAGAGATTTAACCTCGCTTCAAGTGTTCGACACCCTACTTACCACGAATCTACCACCGACCGGGTACACTGCCCGTTAAAGTGTTGTTTTTGGTTAAGTCGGCAAAATATAAATTTAAAACTTGAATCATAAAAATATACACCACACAACGATACATCAGTTGGGAAGAAATTTGCACATTGCAAATGGGAATGTATGAACTAGTCCAAACTCATGTATTTTTACTACCAACACAATTATTGGTACGTCCTAAGAATGAAGAATTACCGAAGGAATTATCCGGAGTTATTCTGATCGTGAAGATGGTAAAATTACACCAAGTTTCGTAGTACAGTGTAGTAAAAAAACAAAAAAATATAAAAAATATAAAAAAATTAGAAAAATCGCGAAAAAATAGAGAAGGAAACCTTGAAGATAATCGTTTCGCAAAAGCTTAGACCAAAGAAATTATACGAAGAATCGAATATTCGTTGATACGTCTTATAAGTCAACGATGTAGAGTATTATATAAAGTGGAAGATATTGTCACTTGTCCTGTAAAAGTATGTAATGTATGGGATGATTGGGAAGTTGACTATTACGGGAACGCCAACTTAGGTTGTTGTTTTTGATCAATGATCAAGACGTTTGTAAATAGTTGTCTCTTTATCATGGTAACGTTCAGGAAAAAGTGTCTAGCAACTTATATCTTGGACCTAGTCTATTTGTTTTGTAATTTTTGTTTAACAACAATTTATTTCCCTTTCCTAATCATTAACCATGGGTTTTACGCAAATGAAGATGTGATTAAGCATGCATGTCTCTTCTATGGTTACGGCCATGTATGCATGTCTCAGCTACCTTGTTGGTTTATTACTATTAGTGAAAGTTAGAATATCCCTGCCCTATATCATTCTTCATCTTAACCCTTTGTTAAACTCAAATGAGGATGTGATCGAACATACATGTCTATTCCGTCGTTACGGCCATGTATGTGTGCTTCAGCTGCCTTGTTGGTGTGGTACTTTTGGTGAAAGATTGTTGAATGATCAACCTTAAGCCTTATCATACAAACCCATATTTACCTTTATAAACTTGTTACTCCTTAGCTCTAGTGGTGGAGATGTGTATCCTTGCCAAGCCTATGATAGAATACTCGTCACGACCGAGCAATTGAGCGAATTAGTTACATGTTACCACATAGATTAGTTGAGTGATTTGAGTGTTTTCATCTTCTTATTTTGTGAGGTGTTTGGTTGTGTACTTGTAATAGATCAAATAAATGCTTAAACGGAAAAATCCTTAGGGATATATTTTCCTACTCGACAAATTCTTGATTCAAAATGTACAATACCATCTAAGACTACTGCCGATGCAAAGATAGCCATCCAAGAAATGGCTGAATACTCTCAAAAATAGCACAATGGAACATCTAGGTCAAAAAGTACTAAAACTTCTGACGGATTGGCAGCTATACAAGCACAACTCAACAATCTTGGGAGAGAGATCAAGAAAGTAAATGAAAAAGTCTATGCTGCTCAAGTTGGATGCGAACAATGCAAAGGACCCCATTACACCAAAGATTGCCCACTCAAAGAAGAAGGTAAAACCCTTGAAGAAGCTTACTACACGTAAGTTGGTGGACCTTTTCAAGGAGTGGGATATAGAGTAGCAGCTCTGGGATTCTATCAAAGGAACAACGCAAATCTTTCGTACAAAGAACGAAGGCAATCTATGAAAGATACCCTGAATAAGTTTATGAGTGAATCAACAAAGAGACGCGAAGAAAACTCCAATTTGATTAAGGAAATCTGAGCTTCAATGGATGCTGTCATTTGAAACCAAGGAGCATCGATTAAAACTTTAGAAATTTCAAAATCGGGCAATATTGAGCAAGCACTTACGGTAAGAGGATTGGAAGTCTACCTTAGCTCTTTGAAGCTAACCCGAGTGATCAAGTCAAGTCGATTTTTGTAACATCCCCAAACTGGGTAGCAGCGGATTGTTGAATATCCAAGCGTTACTTCATAGGATCAATAGCATAAAGATGATGAGAATGGACCATAAAAGTGTCGTTTAAAAGATAAGTGGGTCTACAAGATCTTGTTCATTATCATTAAGCTCTGGCTTCAAATTGTTCGACAATATAAGTAAAGATTTTGGTTTATAACAAATGTTCCCAAAATGTAATACGCCTAAATCTTTAGTACAGACTCTTTCCAAAGAGTGACCCCCAATGTATCTGAGCACCCCGTGCCTTATTGACCTGAGAAAAACATGCTTAAAATATCAACATAAAGTTGGTGAATTCATAGGTTTATGTAAATCCATAGTAGGACCGCAAGATTTCCAAGTGTATGATTAAGCAACAAATGCAAACATCATAAAAAGTAATTACGTTTTCCTAAGCTCATGACACTGAAGCTCGACATGTATGAATGCAATAAATTGCCAATAATGCCCATGAATGATGTTCTAACCCGAAACATCCCAAATCTGACATGTTATAACGTTCGTTCCCGGTGATAGCTAGTCACCCGAACGGGGATGTCAATCCCAAATAGATCTACTCATAACATTCGCGCTTACAATCCAGTAATTGACAATTCATGATAAAGGGCTCAGTGCTACTTAGGCAAACACGTAATCATTGTATAAAATGTACACTTGCGTCCAATTTGTAAAACAAGCATGTTCTCACCCCAAAGATGTAAATCATTTAAGAAATTGTAAAAACATGGGGCTATGAACTCACCTCAGTAGGTAGTCCTCTGAATGATAAATATATCCAAGTATAGCAATGAATCACACCGTCAAGTACCTAAGTAAATACGGCCAGTCTTAGTCTACAAGTTTAGGCTAAAGACTCAATGTATAAACTACAATAATTTGCTAGTTTATATATACTGTTATCACTTGTGTGGTGGTGTACATGTTTAATGTATTTGAAATTGTTTGATGGCCCCTTGGGGAGGTATACGATCTCATACGTTCTTGTATACGTATAAAAGTTATTAATAAATATTCGTATTTATTAAATTGTAAGTTAACTCGTATATTACCCGAATATAATTCGTCCGATATGTTAAGTGTTTATGAAATCACTTTTGTTTATAAAATACCCTTAGGTTTTTGTTAATTTACTAAAAAACAGCCCTAGGTGTATGAACATATTACTATTTACATTTCAAACCTTAAGTTTTCCTTAATTACACTTTTAGTCCTCTACATTTTACACACAATTTACGTTTTAGGTCCTTATATGTTTAAAACAGCCCCCTTAAGTTCCAAAAGTGACCAAAACAGTCCCTAAACCTTATAAAGTCAGTCATTGACAGTTTTGACCCTATAGTTTGCAAATTGACACTTTTAGTCCCTTAACTTGTAAAAATCGCATTTTAATCCCGATTAAGTTCTAACAAGTGGCAATTGGTTTTATTACTTTCCAATAAGTCATATAAGCTGTTGTCAGCCCATAAATAAGCTCGGATGAGCTTATTTTGGCTTATTGAGCTTATTGGGCCTTATTGGACCCGTTAAGGTCCAATAAGCCATCTAAAGGTCCAATTTGAACTTTAGAAGCACAAAAGCCTTCATTATGCTTATTTAAGTCAGTTAAGCTGAAAATAAAGCTCGGGAGAGCTTATTGGAGCTTATTGGGCTTGTTAGCCCAATAACTCTAACCCGATTGGTTTTAAAAGTCCACTAAGGTTTAAATAAAGTGGTTCAACTTATTTTCTCATCTCATTAAGCTCTTATGGTCATAACTAACTTGTTTTAGTGTTCGGCTTATCCAATAAGCCAATAAGCTCGTTATTGGGCTTTTGGGCCCAATAAGAACCCGGATAAGTTTACACGAGTTCAAGTTATTTCAATAAGGTCCATTAGCATTTTCTAAGTCTAATAAGTTCTCTTAAATTGTATAAGCTTACCAATAAGCTGTTTGAGCTTATTGTGGCTTATAGGTTCACGTTTGGACTCGGTAATGGACTAACAAGCCCATTAAGGGTCCGATTGGTTTTCTAGTGAGTATTAGGGTCCATTTAGCTTCGATAAGCATTTTAGGTTTTTAAATAAGTTCGTAGAGCTTATCAATAAGCTGTGGGTCTCCTCTATTGGACCTGTTAGGCCTGTTTTGGTTTAACAAGCCCATGGGTGGCCCGTTAAGGGTTTCCCCTTGCGTTCTACTAGTCCCCGCGTCTAATAAGCTTACCTAGTCCCATATTAAGCTCGAAGGAGCTTATGAATAAGCCACGAATCCTACCCGTAGGCTGTTAGACCGGTTGGGCCCAAGTTGTGAGCATGTTTGGGTCACTCAAGGCCCTTTGTGGCTCGTTAGTTTCCCTAACCCCTTATATGATTCGAACCGTGCTCTAGTGACAAAAATGTTGCGTATTTAACATGTATACACATCGCATTTTACATGCAAGCGCTTATTAAGGTCGCGTACATATCCCCAAGCCATCTTATGTTGTTTACAATGAAAGTTTACGTGTGGTTTTCTTATAACAACGATTTTCGACGCTTTGCTTGTTACTAGGTCACATTACATGTGTTCTATGTATTTTAAATCACCACACAAGTTGTTATACGCAATAGCATTGCGTATAACACGTTTATTTGAAATTAACGTGCATTTTCTTTAGTTATCCCACTATTCATGTGTTCAAACGCGACACGAAAAACTTGTTAGCAAAGTATCACGTATAATATAAACGTTATGGGTTCGAATGTAACTTACAATGGTCCTATAGTTCTTAGCTTGAGTTTCAAAGCTTGAATACCCAATCCTTAGCTCGTATACTCTTCTTAATACCCTTGTATGCGAACTTAAGTGCACCTTGTCTCCTTAGAAGGAAAATGTGAGCGTGTATGGTTCGGTTATCACTTAACCCGAATGCAATAGGGTGAAATGAGAATGGTTTTTGCCTTGAGAGAGTTTGAGAGTTTAAGAAGTGTTCAAGTGTATATGTGAGTGTGTATTTATAGGCAAATGAGCTAGTTACTTCCCTTGGTTCTAAACTAACCAATGCCGAGCCTTAAGAGGTGGTTTTGAGGTTTCCTAGTTAATATCAAATGGTTTCTTGATAAACCACTTAAGTACAAGTTTTAATTACTCAAATGTTGTACAAGATTTGCTAGATACTTGAAATCTAAGGGATTTTGTGTGTTTGATCATGCTTAGCCGCGGTATCAAAGGAACAAGGAAGAAAATGGTTATTGTCCATTGGGTAATTGGCTAGTAGGAGACCATTAGGACAAGTTTTAATTAGTTAGATGAAGTACTAGTACTTGTAAGGATCATTAGGAGATTTTTAAGGACTTTCTAGTTGTTATTAGCACATGGGATGAATTTTGTATGGGTAAATCTTACCCATATTCGGCCCTAATGGCTTGTTAACACAAGAATTATATAAATTTTGTGTTTAAGGATCAAAAGTGGGTATTGGTTTGAGTCTAGGTAAGTCTAGGTATTTCCGGGGTGTGTCTAAATGTATTTTATTGTGAAACGTAAACCTTTTACGTGACCAATAAAAATAAAACACGCAAAGTTTATAATTATCTTCTTAATAATTATTTATTACTTTGTTGTAATGTAAACCTTAATTTATTTGATGACCGTTTACATTAAATGATTATTTCTAATCTACGCGATTTAGCTTAAAAGTTAATTTAAAAGTAAACGCGTATCGGACCAAAATAAATAGTGACGAATAATAGATGTCGGAAAATGACCTAAAATTGAGAAATGTTACACATTTAGCGTATGCAACAAGCCTTTAAATCCCTCGGTGGCCCGAGTGGACGAGTTATAGTCTCGTAAGGGATTTCATATCATCAAATATACTATTTCCATAAAACCTGATGTATCATGTTCAATCTCAAACTTCCATAAATTATGATTTCTGTTGCGTCTTTTTTGGATCAATCAGAAACTCATACCCGAAACATATTATATCATCCAATAACCACGAACAAAATTACCTGCTATGGATGTCATGAATAAACCTTCTTTTATTGCCATGCTCAAACCAAAGATCTTCCAATTAACCTTCGACGAACAAGATTCAAACATAAACACCGTCATGACCTGCTATTTCAAAAATCAATCATAGCAACCTTATTCATCGTGATCCCTTCAGCTTCTTGAATCTGCTCGCAACAGTGACCATGTCCATACCTGCTGTATAAATACGAAAACCAAAACCCTAATCTGCTGAAACTACATGGTCATATTCAACAATAACCAGAACCAAATTCAACCAAAACTTAACCATGAATCATCAAAAACTCAGCAACAATAAATAGCAATATACCATCATGACATCATCAAGACCAGTAATTTAGATTCAACTTCAGCAGATCCAAACATCTCAGATCATGACTCGTTTGCAGCATCATCAGTTCATAGCAATACAACAAGATCAAAGCACTATGAACGAAACCCTAGTTTGCTTTTGTACCTGCTGTAAAGAAGAACAGAAACCTTGTGTCTTCAAATCTTGTTGCATCTGTTCTTAGAAGAATCTAACACAAGTAACCATTTAAAGATCAACATCAGATATAATCATATATACACCCTAACTGAATCAGGAGCCTTCATTAAAGAGCATCAGTAAAGCACAACTTTTCTGTTTTCATAATTAGGGTTTGTGAAAACCTTAGTTTTATCAAAAATCATCAATAACAGAAAATAATCACTTTTCCAAGACCTTGCAAATCATAGATATCACGAGCCACGAGGCTCTGATACCAATTATGGAGTCTGTTAGGATCCTTTAGATCGTTATTAAGACTCATCTAGGATACAGTAACAATGATTAATAAACTTGCACAACAGAATAATAACACAGAAATCGGAGTTACTTCAAGGTTTTCTTTATTCACTATATCCCTAAGATCAAATAATCCTTGGGCTAAACTAACTAATACATAAACTAACTAACTATTAGACTCTTATTGGAGAGATCTAACTATGATGGATATACTAAACCAGACGCCTACGACCCTTTATATAAGGGGTTTACAAGAAAACCTAGCTTACATAGAAAGCTAACTTGATTTATCACATTAAGTCTTTATTGTTTCATCTTTCTTTATTTGTGCATATGTAGTTTTGTAATCATCAAATTTGAGATCCCAACATCCTAGGAAATGGAAATTGAAAAAGTAACAATATTCTTGGATTCCCAACTTCTGGTAAACCAGATAAAAGGCACATTCACAGCAAAACAAGCGTCAATTAAAGACTACTTGCAAAAGGTTAAAACTACGCTAAGAGGCTTCGAAGATTACACAGTTGAGCACGTACGTAGGAACCAGAACAAGAAAGCATATGCGCTAAGCAAGCTGGCATCATTGACCTTCGAACATCTCACAAAGGAACTACTAGTCGAAGTTTTGACCAAAAGGTCAATAGAGGAAAAAGAAGTTTTGGAGGTAGAGACGCAGGAGAGGAAAAGCTGGATGGACCCTATTCATGAATACCTGCTAAGTGGATTGTTGCCAGAAGACACAAGAGAAGCCAGGAAGATCAAAATTCAAGCACCACAATACAAGCTAATCCAAGGAAACTTGTATAAAAGATCCTTCTTCACGCCATGGCTCTGTTGCATGGCCCCACCACAAACCGACAAAATCATAAAGGAAATACATGAAGGGTCGTGCAGATTTAATGCGGAACCATGCTCACTAGTTGTCAGAATAATGAAACAAGGTTTCTATTGGCCATCAATGTATAGGGAAGTTGCAAAAGCAATTCAAGACTACGAAAAATGCAAGGAAGAATCCACAATAAGGAAAGCTGGAACAAGTGGAGCCATAGAAGCAAGGAGCACGTGGCCTTTTAGCCATTGGGGAATCTATATAATAGAACCGTTACCAATAGCCACCGAAGGTTTACAGTTCCTAGCAATTGCAGTCGAACACTTTACAAAGTGGGTAGAAGCCAAAACCCTAACCACTATGAATGGAAGGAAAGTGGTAAAGTTCGTATAAGAATATGTGGTATGCAGATTTGGGGTACCTCGGGTAATCAGCTCAAAAGAAGAGAAACATTTCAAAGAAGGGATGTTTGCAGACCTTTGTAAAGGATTAAAAATAACACAATCCTTTTCTCCTGTCACAGAACATATGGAAATAATGCACCACATAGGGAGGCAGTTAACTCAAAGCCAATAGGGATGGGCGGATAATCTAGAAAAAACACTATGGATACACAGAACCCTCCCGAGGAATAGCAAGAAAGAAACACCATTTAGCCTAACCTATGGTTCAAAAGCCGTGATCCCCATAATCAAAACTACAGATGATAAAGGAAGAGTATAGAAAGCAACCAAGGGAAAGGAAAGCAAGGAAGTGGCTTCGATAGAAAAGGCATACTACCGAAACAAGTTATGAAAATACCACAACGCAAGAGGCAGTCACCCTACGTACATCGTGGGAGATTTCGTTTTACTTAAACGAAACATGAATGAATGGCAAGGCCCACATATAATAAACGAAATCCATAAAGAGGAACTCTACACAATTGTGGATGCAGCTGATCAATTGTTGGTTCAAACCATGAAAGGAACAAGCCTTTGTATGTTTTACATGTGAAACTTACATCCTTTTTTGCAAAGTTTCTCTTCCCTATTTCTATTTTAAGTCATTTGTTTCGATTTTCGAAAATGGTGTAGCAAACTAAGTGTTCATACTTGTGATGATGTAAATCTTTCTACACTACCAATAAAGTAGATTGATTCTGAAGTACTTGTGTCATAAGGCCAAACTTGAGCCTAATATTAAGTTCAACGTTCAAAGTGATGTCGTAGGGCCACACATGATCCCTACAAAACTAAGACATCCATAAATTTATGTTAACTTTCCTCATTGCTTCTTTTAGCCTCGAGGACACAAAAAAGGAGTCATACATAAGTCCTCCTAAAATCTCAAACATGAGAAATGCAAATTAGGTTCCTAAGGGAAACCTTATTTAAAAAGTGGCACAATATATTTTTCTATAACTTAGGGCCACATATAAGCCTTCGATGATAAAACACATAACGAAGTCAGACATAAGTCCTCCTAAAACCTCAAACATGAGGAATGTAAATCCGATTCCTAAAGGAAACCTTATTTAAAAAGTGGCACAATACATTTGTCCATAACTTAGGGCCAGATATGAGCCTTCGATGATAAAACGCATAAAGGAGTCAGACATAAGTCCTCCTGAAACCTCAAACATGAGGAAAAGAAACCAGCTTCCTAAGGGACACTTACCTTCAAAAAGGGCACAAAACATTTGAACCTTTTGCCTTACAAAGCAAAATGATTCAGCAATAAACAATATGAAGATTAGACTTAGGCCTCCAAAGGAAAAATGGCATGACATACTACAAAAGGTGGGATTGCATCCCTATATCCAACCCTCAGAAAGGGGTAACCATTCAAACAACCGAAAGGGTTGACACACATTATTTAAACAATGGCCAACATGAACCATCATAAAGATAAATTGTCTTAAAGGCCGAATCTTGGATCAAAGTAAAGAGATTTAAAGGGTACACACCACCCTTGGGGATAAATTAACACCAACATGGTGACCTTCATTCAAGCGGAGATGGAGAGGGCTTCACAAGATTAGCAGGAGGAGACATCGGATTTGAAGATGGAGTAGAGGATAGAGTAGCTTTCTAGGAAGAAGGCACAGGCATTTAGGTCCTTGAAGGAACAGGCTTCTGTAATATGAGAGGCTTCTTCAACAATAGAGTTTCAATAGGAGCTGTGACATCTGCTACGAACTCATCCAGCCAAGGGAACGTAGCGGTGGCAAAATCATTGCTAGCCTAAGTTTGATCCTTCTGGTACCAAGAATGATATCCTTTAGCCTTTGATAAGTCAAAAGGCTCCTTCATAGTTGCAACCTACTCATACACTCTGCAACGTCCATAAGTAATGGTGGAGGACACCAACTTACCAACAAGCTTGCCTAGCTCATCACTATGCACCAACTCCATGGCAGCATAAGGTACGACCTTTGAAACTATATCCCTCCTATCTTGCTTGAGCTCCTTAACCTCCCTACGAAGAGACACTTCAACAACCTCCAACCTAACCTTATCCTCCTCTAACGAATTAACCTTTGATTCAAGTGTTAAAAGGGTCACTTAGTAGCCTGTCCATTTTTGGCTCTCTAGCATCATCCTATCAAGGTTACCTTTGTGCTCTTTAAAATCGGCAGTCAGGGAAGAAATCTTCTCCCGAAGAGCTAGTACATCAGGATTCTGATCAAACTCGGCCATAGCAGCTTCAAATTTGACTTGAAGCCCTTCACATTCCTCCTCACGGGACCTTTCACTAGCCTTGATAACATCAGCTTCACCACTCATCTTCTCAATAACCTGCAAAAACTCACAGGCTCTCCTGTTAACTGCATTATCAACCACAACCTGCTGTGCATAACTGCGGTCATGAAGATCAAGTAGTTCCAAATCCATTTGATTATCCAAATGGCCTTTCTAAGCTGGTGAAGTAATAGCAGAAATCTTCAAGTGACAGGCAATATCGTCTTTAAGCTCAAAACAATCCGAGAGGCCTAAAGGACATATAAAGATGACAAAGGATGAGTAAGCAAATCAATACCTTTAGAAGAGAACTAAACAAACTAGAAATTTACCCTCATTGTCATCAGATATGGAAAGAAAAGGTGCATCATCCTTAGAAGCAGAGGTTTTAGCACGCACAGCATGAGAACTTGATGACTCGGAGGCTAGTTTCCTCTTTACATAAGGCCTTGAAGAACCTCCCTTTGTCTTACACTTACTCTCTTTGATGCGGGCGGCTATACTCCCAGGGTGCATGGTATGTGTTTAATTACACATACCTTTTACCTTTAAAAACGAGCTAAAATAACCAAAAACGGACTTAAAATGCTAAATATACGCTTGTTTTGCTAATTGTATTGTGCAGGAACGGATATCTAAGAAAAGGACGAAAAACGAAGCCAAAACGCCAAACCCGGACACGGAATGGAAAAGCAGGAAAAGACAAAGTCAAAGTCCAAGCCCAAGCCTGGAAAAGTCAACAAAAAGTCAACCCAAGTCAACCCCGAGGCAAAAGTCAAGAAATATAAGTTTAGGGACAAAAATTGTAAATCCCTAAACTTATATTTAAAGAAGAAAAGAAAAGAAAAGAAGACAAGGGCCAAACTGCCATTATGCCAAAGTTTAACTCCAAGGGGCAAAGCTGCCAAGTCCCCTAACTTACACACCACAAGGACGAGTGGTGAAATTAGTGTTATAACCCTTGGGGACTGAAATTGCCAAGTCCCCAAAAGGTTTTTAAACACAAGGACCATGGATGCAATAAGGGTTATAACTATGAGGGACCAACCTTGCCAAAACCCTAAACCTACACCTTGTCACCCCCAACCTTTAAAAACTTTTTTTTCCCGCCAATTTTCAACTCCCAACCAATTCACGGGTTAGCCCACTCCCTTTTACCCTGCACCCCAATTCCACCATGGTCAAACCTTTCCCTCCCCCTCCACTACCTTTCCCAGCTGTAAGATTGCCAAGTTGGCAATCCCACAACTCCCCAAGACTTATTTCGACGGTTTAGATGATCCAAACAAGTACCAAGGCAAAAAGGAAGGGCCAGGATCATTGTGCTTTCAATTGCACTCTCACAACAAGCACACCCCCTTCTTGTGTCTACAAAGAAACACAAAAGGAAGAAGACAAAGAGAAGAGCCTAGTCGTATTTTTCTATAAAAAGCCTTGTAAAAGCCATTGTGGCTGAGAAGTAGTTTTTAAGTTTTTTTTACAAGTAATTTTAGTTCAAGTGTAGCTTAAGTTAGTTTTTAAAAGTTTAAAAGTTTCTATTGTATTTGTACTTCGATTTTAATGAAAATTCAGTTAAGAATGTTTTAAGTTACATTTGTCTTCTTAAAATTCTTTAAGCTTTCAGTTAAGCAATCTTTATAACCTGTTTTAGAAAACTTTTAAGAAAAATTCAAAAGGGTGACAAAGGTACTGTTCTATTGAAGCTTGGATGAATAAGCTATTATGGATGGCTTATTGGGTTATGGCTTAGTTTTAGCTTATTTATAAGCTAAGGGTAGGGAGTTAGAGCTTAATTAGGTCTTCAAAGGATCCTTTATGATCAAAGGATCAAAGGTAAAATTTCTTTCAAATTTTGCTTATTACTGTAGCACAGCTTATTTAGCTTATTTTTCAGCTTATTAATATCTTTTTATGCTTATTAGTGTTATTTAATGTTTAAGTATGTTTTTAATGCTCTTTACTTCATTTTCATTCAAGTTATCTAAAACTGCCAAAAATAAGCTTGTACTGTCACTAGCTTATCATCAAATTTAAGTGCTTATTTGTTTTTCTTTTTATCTTTTTTATGTCTTAAATAGCTTAAGTAATATTAGTCTATTTAAAATTTCAGTAAAATTTAGTTTATATAAGTTTTTAAACCACTTTTTAAAAATTAAGGGGGTGTTTGGGTCAACACTCAAAACGGGTCAAAATGGCTTTGTCTATGGGTTGAGGTCATCAAGCTAGTTTAAGCTTAGATTTTTAAGCTTATTTAAGCTGTTTTTAAAAGATTTTTAGTTTGAAAATTGTTTTTCAAAAGTTTATAAACCATCTTTGGAACTGTGAGATTTTTTTTAAAAAAAGGCCACAAGTGCTTATATTCATAAGCACTTGGATTCTGAGTTTTGGTTTCTAAAAGTGAGTCTTTTGTGTATCTTAAACAAGCTGTCAACACCTTGGTGTCTTTTGACTTTTGAGTCAAAAATCACCAAGTGTTTTTAGTGTCAAAGTTTTAAAAAACCAAAAGCCTTTTTCACTGTCAAAATTCAGCAAGTTTTTATGGTTTATAAAAGTCAAAAATTGGTGCATAAGTCCATTAGCTAGGGTACTTTAGCTGTTTTCACTTTTCTTTTTAATTTAAGCTTATTTGACAGCTTTTAAAAAGCTGTCAAATAAGCCCTTTGATTGTAGCCTTAATCTCCCCTGGTGCAAAGGGGAGATTTTAAGCTCTTTTTGCTTAGCCTTTAAGTGCACTTAAGCCCAAGTTCTTGGCTTATTTCAAGAGCCTATAAGCTCTTGTATAAGCCCCTTAAGTTTCAGACCTTAAGAAGCTTATTAGATAGCTTATTTTTAAGCTTAAACTAGCCCTTTCACTGTCTTAGCTTAGTGTTAAGAGTAGGGATTGCTTATTTCATCTCTTAGCTTATTCAGCTTATTTCATAAGCTCATTTATGATCCTAGTTGTTTTTTAGGGTAATGTGTTAGGTTGTGGTTGCTTATTTATCATTTTCTTAGCTTATTTGAGTGCCAAGTTAAGCATTAAGCCCCTTTAGCTCAACTTTAGATTTTCTGTCCATTTAAGCTCTTTCAGCTTATTCAGTTCTAGTTTATAGACTTTAGTGCTTATTAGGAAAGATTAAGCCCCCTTTTTAGCTTATTAGTTAAAGTTAGCTTATTTTGTCCTCAAAAGACCAATGACTTAGCATTTTTCTAGCTTTAAGCTCTTTTTAAGTAAACTGTCAAGTTTATAAGCTGTTTTTAAGCTTATTGAGAGCTTTTCATAAAAAGTCGTAGTTGACAAAGTTGTTAAGCCCCACGAGCTTAACAACTTTGCTTTTTGAAGTTTTCGAAAAAAAAAGCTTTGCTTTACAAAGTTTTCGAAAAAAAAGGAGACAAGGGGTGACCCGGGTGAGCAAGACTCGAACCCGGGTCTCTACCCTCGATACACCTTTCTTTTACACACTCACACCGCTGCGCCCTTGGGACTTTTCTGTCATAGTCCCAAGGGCAATTGTATTTATACACTTTTTGAGCTTTCAAGCTAATAATGCTTGTAAACAGATTATTTACCGGGCTTATTCATTAAGCAGCTTTTTCGTTTCTTTTTTTTCCTTTAGGATTGTACAAGTGTCTAGTTTTTTTTTCGTAAAAATTTTCAGAATTTTTCGAAGTCATTTAATATTTTTTCCAATTTTAATTTAGTTAAAAGTTTAAAATTCATTAAAAATACAAAAATTATCTCAAAAAAAATATGTTTCTTTTTAGGAAAATTTATATTTTGTACAGTTATAGTTTGTAGGAAAATTTTAAAACTTTTCGTAGGGTCATTTTTACAACTTTTTGTTTTTTAAAGAACGGTCCGGGTGCGGTTTTTTGTCTTGACTCGTTTTTGGGTCAAACGAACTCCGTTTTCGGTCTAGTCTTTTTCATTCTTCGTTATTTGTCCCGTAGAGTAGTTTAGAAGTATAAATTTCTTCATGGGTGATAAATTTAAAGATTTTAGGTTTTTTCCTTTTGTTCGGGATTCGTTCTCCTGTTTTTTAGCTAATTTCGTAATTTTTCGGATTTCTTAAACGTTTTTGTTTTGTTATTGTTTAATTTAACTTTCCTCACTCTCAATTCATTTTTTCATTCAAACTCCAATTTCCGACTGTATTCGATTCTCAGTCAAGTCGTTGGGGATAAACGACCGAGAAATTTATTACTACTTCTCGTTTTATTGATCTTGTTTGATTTTTAGACCTTTATATATTTTATATATTATTATATAATTTATATATTTAGTGTAAAAATTCACAGATCAGTCTTCATATTCAAAATTGAACATTTTGTGATGTCTTAGGGATCCTTTAGAAGTATCTAATTTTATCAGGCACTTAAAGTCAATGAAAGACTCAACAAGACATTCAGTTTTTAGTAAAAGAAGAACCTGGTGCTGCTTATCACATATTTGTGATTTGAGAAAAGGTTAAATTGCTCTAGTTCTTTTACAAAGAAGGACACAATATCTAAAATTCGTAAATACCAACTCTTAGTCTTCCTTTACACAGTATATGTAGCTGTGCTACATCAAAAGGTACAGTTCCCGCCATTGACTTCTTCAAAATCTCTAGTTGATCCTTGTTACCTGTCATGTGCCTGAGCTCACTATCAAATATTCCTCTAGCATTTTATTTTTTTTTTTATACCATGTGCTTGAGAGTATGATTGCATGTACTTGAAGAATTTAGAATTAACTTTCTATTAGGGACCCAGGCCTGTACAGGCTTGGGTTGCCTTGTGGAACCTTTGTAATCACCGTTCTTATAAAAGTTGGTCACCAATACAATTGTTTTTAGAGTATGCGTCTAGTGGGTCTCAATTATAACTACTGAGGTCTTAACAACTATCCACTAATTTCCCTTTACTGCATGAGAATGAGACATTTGTGCTGTATTTTTTGGCAAAATAGGGGTCCTTTTCTTACAGATGCATTTGATTTAGAAAAGTTACTTCTTTGGTAAAAATTCTTCACCTGTGGTCTTTTCAGGAACTAAAGTTGGTTGAGGTACTGGTAGGGTCTGGCTGTTTAGGTCGGAAAGAATTAACATAAAATACCAGTATTAACATTTGACCAAACAGATTAACATTTTGCCTAAACAGAATTAATATTTCTACGAACTAGTATTAACATTAGGCTAAACAGAATTAACATTTGGCTCTAAGAATTGAGTATTAATGATCTAGGGAATAAATTGCTTATGCATGATTTATCCTGTCAGCATTTTTCCAACTGGTTTTGTACCCACTTGACCAGTATTAAAACCCTTTGTTTCTTAGTGCCGCCTCTTAGCCATTTTTTTTCATATAGTCACTCAATTCTTTGATCATATGCTCAAACAAAAACATTTCTTCTTTGTGAATAGGAGTAACCTTCCCCTTGTTCTCTTTGCATCATAGCATGCAATTTTTCTGTAACTTAGGTGTTTCTGTCTTTGATGGTGCCTAAAGTTTTTATGTGTGTGATACAACTAGGTTCAACTTTTTTGATTTTGGGGAGACACTCACGTTTTCATTTGTTGTATGGTTTTGAACATACATCTTGAGGTATCTTGAAATCTCAGATTCAAGATCAACAGAATATTCAAGGAGGAAGTTCCAATAGATCCTTGCAATGGTCATTAGATTGAAGTTTAGAACATTCAATGGAAGCTATATCTGCCTACACTGGGTTCAGGCTCTGCAGGGGGCTCCTTTTTACCTTAAACAAAATACATTACAATGATCATCATTTCTTCTTGGAGGCGGTTTAGGGTATAATTCGCTTAAGGGATGTGGAACCTCTTTAAAATCATTAGTTTTTATAAATCTACTGTACAAGTGTCCAATGAATCCACTTTTGTTACTATTAATATCAGAAAAATTATTTTCCTCCTAACTTGATACCTCATTGTTCGATTTTCATTTCATACCCTAAGCCATTTACTACTTAAACTCATGCCAGAATTAATTAAATCTCCAAAGATTCTTGGAAGAATCTTTCCATGATCTAATGTTTTTACATTTTCCTTTTCTTTTTAGCTTTCATTCCAATTCTCCCTATTGATTTTTTAAGCTTTTCATCTTTTTATATATTTCATTTTGCCTGAAATGTAAGCTTTTCATTAGAGAAAGTTGCTGTTTTAAAAAAGTAACAGTTAAGCTTTAGTTCTTAATAGTCTTGTACTTAGGCAAGTCATTTGTGCTTCTTGTTTTTTTTTTTTATTTTTTCCCCCTTGTTTATTTATACCTAACTGATTAATTTTATGTTCATCACACAGTGTTTTAATGGTATTGTATGAATCAATGCAAGTTTTAGAACAAACAGATGCACTCACTATGGGAGCTGATAGCCATGAGTGCATGTTTGTCTCTTCATCTTCAGCTGTTCTCACCCCATGACAATACCATCATCCATTGTCAGCTTGCCCATATGTTTTCTCTTGCTTTACGCTTCTTGTGTTGATAAAAGAGTCTCCTCTTCGTCTTTCATCATGTGGTCCCCTTTGCGGTAATTCCCTAGCAAACTGACCAGTGTTGTGACAATTGAAGCATTCAAGCTTCTTTTTGTCAAAACCAACAGGTGCTTTTCCATCAACACGAACTCTCCTTCCTATTTTCTTATAGAACTTCTTCATTCGAATAGCAATCATTGCTATCTGCCAGTTTATGTCCATCTCTTCAATGTCCAAGTCATGAATCTGTTCCAGGTCTTCATGAAGCAAAGTCCGAGTCTCTGTTGTTTAGCCAAGAGGGAATAAATAACTTCATCAGCAAAACCAGCAAGAGCTTCTTTTTCTAGAATATTGGTTGAAGAAGTAGAAGGAGTGCAAGTACTGTAGGCACCAGTAAAACCAGACTTAACCTTATTAGTGTTGTTTTTGCTTTGTGAAACAAAAGCAACATTTTGAGCACTTGAAAATGTTTTTGAGGCTCACCTTGGATTCCTGCTCAAAACCCTAGGTAATGTCAGATCATCATGATAAAGGGTACAACATCTGGTTTAGTTCTCATAGTCATTGCCAGATTGGACCATGTTGGGGGCAAAGATCTGAGAAACTTATGATTTGCATCTTCAGTTGATACTTCAGCACCATGAGCTTCCAACTGTGAAAGTAATTGTTGGAATCTTTCATATCCCTTTTCTAACCCTTCTGAACTGGATATTGTAAATGTTTCAAACTGTTGTTTGAAAACAGACTTCTGCATTTTCTTTGAATTTGCATTACCACCAAACCTAGTTCTGATGGATCCCCAGATTTCTTTTGCATCATCCATTCCATGAAATTTCTCATTATGTTCATAGGGACTGGCATTAGCAAGGTTATTTTAGCCTTCCTGTTCCTTTTCAACAGCTTGAATTTCTGCAGCAGTTACTGGTGGAAGTATTCGAATAACACCATCCTTTCCAGTTGAAATTCTCTTGTTGGAGTTTCCATTCTGAATTATATTCCAAACATCATTGTCAATGTACTCAAGGTAATGCTCCATCTCCATAGCCCATATATCATACTCCTCCTTCTTCAGAATTGGGAGTTTGATATTTGAGATAGCAGTTGTTTGAGGAATCACTTGTTGTTGTTTGTACAGCCACCAGTGTATGATGCATCTTCTTGGTTTGATGCTTCCTCCATCACTGACGATGTTGAGAGAATCATTATTAGAAGGTGAGACATTTGGTAAAGATCTGAAAGAGAGTTGTTTGTTTGTCTTTTTCCATTCCAAATATTTTTTATATATAATAATATATATATCCCACCTTGGTTCTAGTGATTACTTCTTACTCAGCGAGTCCTTATTGGTCAGATACATTGTTAAAACCTAATTGTGGTTCATAGATCGTTATGACTCATCTAGGTTATATATACCATTGCTCACGCAGCGGAATAACAAATAAGAAACAATTATGTTTATGAACAAGTGTTTTATTATAACCTAATATTCTATTCGAACTATAATCAGTCGACTTAGAACTATTCGACTAGTAATAGTCGACTATGCACTATTACATCAACTAATAGCTAACATATTAGGACTCTTATTGGAAGATTCTAACTATGATGGATAATAAAAATATTCACCCTAATACTCCTTTCTATCGAGGGGATATTTAGGCTTACAAAGGAAGCATATATTATTTATATTAGGAAAGCTAATTAAAACTATTTTAAAACCTTCCTTTATCTTTGATATTCTTGATTTTCAATTCAATTCTTCAAGGAAATCTTCCAGACTTTTAATTCTTCCATATGTAGAATACCAAAGTGTCATAGTAATCCCTTGTTGTTTCATTCGTCTTCATTTATGCATATGTAATTTTGTAATCATCAAATCTGAGATCCCAACAGCAAAGACGATCAAGACAACCAAGGAAAAGATTTAAAGATCTCAGAATCAAAGACAAAGTCAAAAGACAATGACAAAGGCTCAAGATCAAAGATCACACAGCATGAAGGAACAAGCCTACAACATAATAAAGACCAAAGATTCAAGTACTCAACGACAAAGAAATCTCAACAAGTCCAAGGAAGCAAGATTCAAGATCTCACCTTAGGAATTCGATGACCACACATTAGGGGAGATTGTAGACTCAAAATATGTTTTTGAACATGGAAGCTCAGAATCTGCAGGAAGCCTCGCTTCGGGGGAGATTGTTAGCCTTAAAATATTGAGCCGAATAAGGAAGCTCGGCTACTAATCATGGAATCTCGGTCTTTATTTTGTAACTGTTGTAATAGGCTAGAACGGGAATTGAGCTCGTTAATTAATCTAATATTGTACGTGTTTCAGACTAAGGTCCAAAGTTATCCCGAGCCTGGCCCATGATCAAACACCATTCAGGCCAACAAAGACAAAGAAGGCCGACCCATGGTTTAAGTATAAATACCCCTCTCCAAGTGTGAAGAGGGTGTAGGTTCTCATTAGTTACACACACATTTGCAAGTAATCAACCATCTTTCTTCTTTCTTACTTTCTCTCTCTAACTTCTCTCTACAATTTTTTCATATCTTCTTATCTATTTTCTTGATAATACCATGGTGAAGTGAAAGTGTTATTTGGTTCTAACAGAATTGTTACTTAATCGTTTGTATTTGAGAATTGCAGTAATTATGGAGTACTTGGTGAAAGCTAACAAAAAGGAACACATTCTGGAGCTTAAACGAAGACATTTGAAGATTACTATTCTGACAACCAATATGCCATATCCATTAAGGAAGATACGACGTATATGTGCCTGCACTTCACTAAAGACCACGAAGGAAACAAGATCAAATACGCCGTATCCAAGATTGACCAATACGCCGTATGCAAGCCATATGGAAATATAATATTCTAGAAGATATCAAACGTGGTCCCTACTTCAAAAAATCCCCAATACGCCGTATCGAAGACCTTCGATACCCCGTATTGACCTTTTTCTAGACCTCATAAATAGAAAACTCATAAACGAGTTTTAAGTGTGCTAAATCATATTCTCGATACCTAAACCATAAAAGTTAATTTTTAGAGGAGAAAAAGAGAAGAAGAGGTCAAGCAACATAATCAATTCCATAGGAGACAACGTGTAATTTCTTGTACTCTTGTAATCGTTTAGTTTTTGGTATCATTCTTTAACTCGGTTAGTTTACCTTGGCTAGATTATTACTTTTGTATTAATTATGACGTTTGAAGGCTAATACCTTTGGGTATTAGCCATTATTATGAAAATCTTAATGTTTGGTTTGTTTATCTCGATTACTTAATTTATCGTTGAATGTTTATTTATGTTTATCATAATACTTATTTACGTTTTGTATGTGACCTATCATTCAACTGGATCTAGTGATATAGACCAAGTATTCTAGATGCAGGGATAGCTCTCCATATAGTGAATTATACATCTTGACTAATAGGATCACAAATAATGACCTATCTTTGCCTTTAGATTGTGAGCTTAGTTGGACTAGCAGGTGACCTCGGGATCAATGAGTATGTTCTTGATTAATTGGTAAAGACTTGGTTACTGGACTACTAGTGTATGAATTACCATTAAGCAGTAAGTGGGTAAAGTCTCTATGAGCTAGGGTTTAACAAGATTACCATTGCTTTAATCCCTAAGATAGATTATATTCAGCAAATATAGATGCTTTATGCAGATGCGTTTAATTGTGATAGGAATCTACGTGTCTAGGTCTTAGGAAGAAGTACCGCCTAAGCCTTAAGAATGATACGCCGCCTCGAGATAAGTAATCATTGCACTAAATAAACAAATCAACATTCTAATTGGATTAATAATGGCTAATACAGTTTTCTTATATTTGGCTAGACCGATCTTTTATCTTTTGTTAATTTGCTTGCGTGTGTTTTAGTGTCTTGAATTGGTTTTAGTCACCACAAAACCCGTGCCAGTCTCTCAGACTGAAAACCCCCTTATCCATTAGATTTAGGATTAACATAAGTTTAACATAGGTTTAGCATAGATTAGACTAACTTAGATTAGAAAACCAAAGTATTAATAAATTGAAAGTGTTTCTCGCTCTTAGTGATCGACACCCTACTTACCACGAAACTCCCATCGATCGGGTACACTGCCCGTGAAAAGTGTTGTTTTCTGTAAAGTCGGCAAAATATAAATTTAAAACTTGAAAGCATAAAATTACACCTACACGGCAACACCATCAACTTGGCTATAAATAAACTTGCAAACATACTTTGGTACAATTAAGTAACAAAACCATATAAAAATAGCCAAATAACTTATACAAAAGTACGGATAACGCGACTAAAAACATACTCAATTTAAGCGTTGTCAGTTATCTAGGATTCAGAAAAGGGCATAATTTCGTATGGTTCATTGCATTTCGATTATCGAGTAAAACATATATCAAAGGAATTCAAAGGGACATGAGTTATCAAAGAGAGTAGCAACGAGTATCAACTGAAAGGGTAGGAAACATACCTATAAATTTCAAATGTACCAAAAGCTACGGATCAAATGTCATATTCTAAAACGATATAAGAAATGTAAACGAAAGAGTCAACAAAGCCGAAAGAGTCAACAAGACCGAAAGATCCAACAAAGCATACTAATGACGAAAGGAATATATACCGGATAAAAATACGTATCAAGATCGATAAATGGGAAAGATAGAATCCTTGTACCAATAATCGATTTTTACCTTAGAGGACCAATTAACACTGTTTTTATAAAAAAACATTTTAAAATAGTAAAATTATAAAAACATTCATTTTAAATGTAAAATCATTTTAAGTAAAATTTTCATAAACTCATTTTTAACGTGGTTTCAGAAGAAAAAAAGATCAAGAGATAGTTATATAAAAGTGATATCACATATTACTCGTATAAAATCATTTTAAACATACTTTCCAAATAAAATAAAGTAAAATAAAGAGACAATCATATAAAATTGAAATCATATCTTATTGCAAAGATCATTTTAGACGTAGTTTTGACAAGCAACCAGTATCACACCATATTCATAAAAAAATCATTGTTAACATAGTTTTCATAAAAAAAATCTAGAGGCAATCATATAAAAGCGGTTTCGCAACGTATTCATAAAATTATTTCCAAAATAGTTTTCACCAAACATTATCAAGCATATTTCAAAAGAATGTTCATAGTTTGTAATCATTATAAAAATGTGTAGCTCAAACAAATGACATAGTAAGGACTCCAACACAAATATATTATTTAAAGGCGAAAGAGAGTACGAGCAAAATATAGTTATAATAACGGTCAAGAAAACGTGCGCAATAGAAATTCACACAAGGAATTACTAGCCAAATGATGAGTGTAAAGACTCATCCGCACTAACGATCAAGAGAACAATCATGGAAAAGTATTGGTACTAACATATTGCAAACATGTTACCAACATTGAAGCAAAGGATACGTAAGAAAGAGAATTGATATCACACTAACATGTTACAAACACATGATGTTTGGAAGAAGGGAGATGATTTGCACACTCTATAATTTGATTGGCACATTCAAAAAATGTGTGTTATGCCTATTATACCCCTAATATTTGGACACTTTATTAAGTGATGTAGGGGCATAAATGTCAAGATACATATAATTTGAGTGTGCCAATTAATTTGTTGAGTGTGCAAATCATTACCCTTGGAAGAAAGCTTAGATATTTATGCAAATAATCAATGTAAGGAAAGAAATGTTCAACATTGCTAAATTGGTCGACTGGATCATAACTTGTTTGATTTACTATAATCAATGCACGCCCTTACAAAAGAAGGCTGGAACTATTTGAGAGATGTTGAGAGTGTTGAGGTATTGGAATAAAGAAGCTCTTGCTTTTCAGATGGTGCCAAACGATACGGGGCTTTTGCTAGAGGGGTCGCTTCGAGAATGAGGTCTATACGGAATTTGATTTGTCGAAGGGGAGGTAATCTCGTTAAGTCTTCAGGGAAGACCTTAGGAAAATTCCTGACACACGGGACGTCTTCAAGTTTCTTTTCATCGGCTTTCATGCTCCCGAGGTGCTTCAGGTTTTCTTTGGGTCGCTCTCTATGAATCTTGTATATGCCGCCATTCGATGAGGACATTTGGTAATCTTTCAGCCTTAGGCTTTGACAACCAATACATCCCCATTACCGCATCAAAACTTCCATGACCGAAATGTATTGTGTTGATAGCAACAAAATAGATCTCTCGTCCTAAGTTGCATTTACTAACGATCCTATTTGTTTCTTCCTCAAGCTAGGTCGATGGACGGTTCATTCTCTAAGACCTTCAAGGTCAAAAAGAAATATTGCTAATCTACTTTATTGACACTATAATAGACTTTACTCAATTCGAGTGTCAGACTATAACGTCTATCGTTAGGTGCGCGCGGTAATCGACGAGACTTATAATTTCTACATGTTTCTACTATTCATGGTGGCACGCTTCCTGATGCTGAATCTGATTAAACCGAAGTATGCAACAAAGATAACCGGGGGTGGAGGTCCCTTCCATTGTTTGAGAGGTAGGGTCAAAAGATAAGGCATGTATTCACAAATTTATGAGGGTGTGCTAAACGACGTAGTCGTTCCTTTAGATCAGCTTGCCACAAAAGGAAGGATATGAGGCAAGCTAGTAGAAGCTCAAAACAAAAGCGAGGGTGCTACAATTGTGGGTGAAGAAGGTCACTTCATTGGTGAGTGTCCAAACCCCAAGGAGAACAAGGCTTTTGTCGGAGGAGCTTGAAGCGATAGTGAAGATGACAACGAACCTCAAAATTATGCAACTCACCTCCTTTATTCCCAAAACTATTTTTGCGGCCTCTTCAGGCCCCGTTCCTCAATGTTCAAATGACGTTTGAACACAGCAGTTTCATAAATGCCTCGGGTCGTCAATGTCAAATGATGTCTGATCATAACAGTTCAGACCTCGCACCACAACGACAATGGCGTCTGCTGAAAATAACACTTCAGGCCCCGTTCCTCAAATGTTCACAAAGACGTTTGTTCGCAGCAGATCAAGCCTCGGTCTTCATGGCAATGACGATTGAACAGAGCGCAGTTCAACCCATTCGTTCTTTCAACAAATGACTTTCTAGTTCAGATCATAACCGAACAGAACCTCGGAATTCAGACCACATCAATGAACAGTCCAAGTTCAAAGCATGGAAGTTGTTCACTTAGCAAACAAGAACAGCTATAATCACGACAAATTTGGAATTATAACTATTCCACCATCAAATCAAAATGCTGAGGACAACAAGTAAATTAAATACAAAATCCGAAAAATAGAAATTTCCAAAAAGATCTTCCGACATGTCTCTTGGAATCGATAACATTTACGGCTTAAAATGTCGATTAACCTTGACACGGGCTGTAAATAAAGTTCGAGGCGACAGAGTTTCAAATAGTTTCAAAACGTGTCATTTCTAATTTTTCTAGATGGCTTAGTGCTGAAATTTCCAGAACGATACCCCGAAACTACAAATAAAGGAAGGTTTATAGACTTAATCCTCACAACGAGAAAATTAAACGTTTTCTCGTCTTGAGCTGTACTTAACAAAGACATTCAATGATATTTAGCTCAAGAAAAAGGATACTGTACGTTTCAGTGCGCTTGACCCTTACCGTTAGAAGAGGAAGTCATCTAACATTTGGTTTTCAAAAAGTTAAACACGATTTCAAGAATTTCTCCAGACAATTGCAAAATCTTTCAAATTGTTTGATCAAACTTCCCAACCCTCACAATGTTTTCATAAGACAAATCAACAATTTATTCAATTGAGTCATATTCTTTGAGGGGAGTTTTTTTGAAAAATAAAGTTTTAAATGTACTTGGAACAGTCACAAACGACCAATCTTATGTATATACAAAACATTATCAAAATGGTCTACCAAATCATTCCATGCTGATAATATTCTCTCCCACAATTTTCAAACATATTTTAATCACAAGGTATTTCAAAACTAAGTGTTTAATACTTAAAATAAAGGGGAGAAAATAGCTATATAAAATATGATCTAATCGTTCAAATGTGCTGAACATAAGAAAAGGTTTTTAAGGGTTCGAACATATGCACCAACGAACATCTTAATTTCACAAAACGAACTGAAGTCATAAGGTTGTTAGTGTTAGGAATCAATTCTATATCCAACCAGAACCGAGATCAACCCAAGGATAAATCTAAAGTAAGAAATAGCAGTCCTTAGTATGATTGGAGATGAATGTATATGAAGAATAATGCCTGACTAAGAATGAGCTAACACTGGAACATCCACAGCAAGGTGTTAGTAATGACGT
Source organism: Tanacetum coccineum (assembly GCA_026074375.1). NCBI lineage: Eukaryota > Viridiplantae > Streptophyta > Magnoliopsida > Asterales > Asteraceae > Tanacetum > Tanacetum coccineum. Next base: position 67,912 of record BQNB010007162.1, on the reverse strand, counting down.
CCTGGTAATGGCATTGAGGAGAGGCGTTGAAGAATGAAAAATAAATGTATGGATAAAGTGTCTAAAAAAAAGAAGCCCTCCACACAGACTTAAGGCAAAACCGGGTCAATAAACATATGCTTGTCAGGAATCACAAGTTGATAGATGACATTGAAAACCGACATCATGGACCCAGTTGATGCAAAGCACGAACCCTTCCCACCATTCGGTTTCGTCTCAACAGTAACTTTCTCAATAGTCATGGAGTATACACATAGTTAATACTATTGACATCTCACTCCGAGAATGTTGATATTGAATAGGTGGCCAATATGCTCCAAGCCGTCCGAGTACAAAATTAAATGCCACGTAATCGAGTCTATGAGCCAAGAGATCAATAAAAAATCTCGATAGGACACATACCAATTCAAACACCTGTTGCACACATCATCAAGTTCACAAGCTGTTATCAAGAGTCCTAACTAACGCAATATCATTGTGAATTTGCCGGAACATCCGAGTGAAACTCAATTATTTAACAATGAAGATGGAAATTCCCGCTTGAGTCCAGCATCAAACAAGCTCTTGGTAGGTGTGACTTGGCGAGATTCGTAAGAATCAAACGTTTGACAACTTGATATCGATTTGGTTCCAGTAAATGAATTGAACGGATGGATGAAATTTTTGATAAAAACATGAACTCACGATGGATTACAAAAACTCTTTTAACACCGAGTGACAGCGTCGATTGATTTTACAAATCAAATTTCTCGTTTTAACACTAACGGAAACCTGCAGGTCAAACGTAGGAAACAGTCGGCAACCTCAAACCCATTCAAAATTCGTCAAACAGACGGAAACAAACTATCTAGAAAGACTCAAAAGATTTAAAGACAACGACTTCTCGCTAACTCGTGTTAGGATATCCTTCATTAGTCGTAAATTTCCATTTCTACATAAATCACTTAAGGTGTGTATAAACAAATGATTAGTTTGTTAAATGATAAAAGTTATATAGTTTTGTCCTAAACATTACATTTTTATAAATATAACAAAACCTTTTGTAATTAAAAGAAATGTTTTATTCAAATATATATTTGAAATCAGATTTCCCCCCCAAAATCAGAAAAAACCGCCTTTGAAAATATTTCCCCCCTTAAGAACAAAAATAGGAGCATCCTACAAGGGGCGACCCCCTGATAGGTACCCACAGGCCCCTTATCAATAAGAGGTCTACCTTTGTTAGCTTGGGGGGGGGGGGGGCGCCAGGCATATTTTGCTTCTATGTTTGCCCATAAATAGTGGACTGTTCCCCCCAAAATTTACCACCTTTTGCATACTTATTCCAACTGTTTTAAATCAACAAACATATATCCAATCCTTTGATCATTTAACTTGTATAAACATTTGTTTTCAAGTGATCTAATCTTTCCTCTCTAAGCACAAGAGAAGAATATCGTAATCGCCAAGATATGAAGTATTGTAGTTTTGATTGTGCTTACGTAACGTTGTTATGATCTTGTTGTATTTTATATGTTAGAAACACAGAAAAATGTTGATTACATGGCCATTTATCAAAGATTAATAGAATATGGATTAAATAGTGAAAATAGGGAAGGACTATGTTATATGTCATGTTTTCACTATAGTATCATACGAAAGTAATTGAATTAGAGGAGAGGATTTAGAGAGTATTTTTCATCATTTTCAAAGTTTTCATTCCAAAAGGGAAAATGGAAATGGGAGAGAGAAGTGAAGTTACAAATGTAAAGACTTGTATAATTACCCCTCCTAGATGGGTATTTATACTTATTGCTAAACCTATTCTATTTTCCTAACTTTAGTCAAGCCTTCGTCACCTTTACTTAACTTTGACCAAGATAGACTTTATTATAATATAATTACTAATAAAACTATAAGCTATACAAAGACCAATTCATTTAATAATAAACACTTTTCTTAAACCTAACAATCTCCCCCTAAGGGTTAATTATTACAAACGCTTCATCATCGGCAGAATTGGTCTTCCATTCACAAACAATTCCCACCTTCTCATTTGGTGTTGGTGACTTAGACGCGTGGATATTTCTCTTTCAAATGCTCTCATTATGTCAAGATCTAATTCACCTAGCCAAGGTGGTTTCTTCCAGAACTGACTTTGAAAGATCCTTAGCTTTACTTCATTTAAGACTCTTTCCAATGCAGTAGCACAAAATTTAACAATCTCAACCAAAAACATAACCCGTTTCTCATCTTTGCTGTTTAAGTAAATCAAACCCATATTTGGCTTGTCTACTATTGAGTACGGTTCATATGCTTTAATACCAAGGAATGTTAATGTTGGTGCGGTTAAGTTTACCCTGATCTGATAACTCTCTATACCCAACTGGAAATCGTGAACTCTATTGTAATCTAACTAGATACCTATAGTTACCAAAATACCTTTTCGCCTTTTTTATCCCCCTTCAGGAGGATCAGCATCCGTATGATGTTCATCGTGATATGCGAAAAGATCGTATGAATAAGAACTAGTAGAAATTTATGGATTTTCAAACTTTGCCATTAAAATTTCCCATAATTCTGGATCAGCTTCTTAATCTTGAGGCTTTGACTTCATGTTCAAATATAACTGATGTTGAAGATCAGCAGTTGACGAACTTGGTGTACTTGGTGTGGGGTACAGATTGAGAGTGGTATTCTGCATGTGCTTTCGAAATAATTCTTCAATCATTTTGGGTCCATGAGTGGCAAATTATATTAAAATCAATTCTGGTACATTTGTAGGAGCAATTTCTCTATCCTTGTTAATCGCAAGATGAACCAGTCATGGCATCTCTTCTTTGATCGTTTCAGGCACAACATTGTTGCAATGATCAAGAACTTCTCGAATATTTTCCATAAAAACTCGTGAGTCACAAATTTAGTTTTAATATGGGTGCAATTTGACAACGTCACATGCTAACAATGCTTCCCAGAAGAATCTTTGTCTTGTTGAAAGTAAATCCTCTCTTGCTTTTGGTCTTAAATGTGGTAGCAGTTGTTGGTGATACAGGTGCTGTTAATTCCTCTGAAATTGTCGTATCCGAAGTTAAGTCTTTCCTAGGGGATCTATTTGGTGTGGGAATTGTTGTCTGCATCTGCTTATTCCTAGTCTCCATACTACCCGTTGCATGAGTTCCAACCAATGTATGATCAGTATGATCATCATTCTCTTTCTCCTCAGCCGCATCATCAGTTTTCTTCGCATCATCATCTTTCTTTTCATCTTGTTTCTCTTTGGCATTCACCTCATCATCATCAACAACCTCTGGATTTTCCTTATGACTCCTGGGTTCTATCCTAGTACCAGAATCATCATCATTAAACATAGAATCATCAAACTCACTTGCATATGATTCTTCATCTTCTTCACCTTCAACCATCATTTCAATCTCCTCCTCCTCCAACTTCTCATGTACTTTAGCAACATTTTCTTGTTCTTAAGCAGCTAACGTGGTTTTGTGCAAGGTGAGACTTAAAAGAGTTGCCTCAGCAATTTCATCTCTTTCTTTGTCATCACTAGGAGGTGGAATTGGAGTTGTGCTTTGCTTCTTTTATCTTATGGTAACTTTGAGTGATTTTCTTGGTGAACTTGTTTCTCCTGTACTTTGCTTCCTCTTTTTCCCCTGAGGACTAGTAGCAGCAGTAAAGGTATGTGTCATATGGGCTCTAGGTGTAGATCTATGCGTTCTTTGGGTAGAAATAACCGGTTATGGTTGATTCATTAGAACAACTACTTTCATAAACACCGTCTCATACTCCTTATAGTCATCAGTGGCACGGATCTCATTAGTCAAGAATGCATCCGTAATCAGCATCCCTCAAAATATCACATTCCCTGTAGTATAAAAATTCACCAACGGAATATCATCTTTAATGGAATGATGATCCTCTTCAAGTCTCGGAGGAATGGATGGAAATTTCTTCATCAAATCAGCAATTATAAGCTTGGTGAAGCGAGTATACTGGATGACATCCTTCTTTTGAAATACTCAGTTATTGAAATCCCACCAGAGAAGAGCAGCATAATCAACATTTGTGCGATTGAGCACAACATGAAAAAGGTGAAGTATGTTGATTTTTGTTTGATCATGTCCAGATGTTTGAGTAGTCAAGCAATGATTAAACACCTTGAACATTGTCCGCCATGGTTGAGCAAGAAACTTCGTATAAAAGGCCCTAACTTTATCAACAATACCTTGATAGCCAACCCTCTGCATGAAAGATTCAATAATCTCTATGTTGACTGGTGAAACAAATAGATTCTCTAGAGTTTCCATTGGAAAATGAAGAGTATCACGAAACATATCCACAGTGTAAGTGATATCTTGAGTAGCTAGCATGAACTTGATTGTGTCTTTCGTGTCAGGCACCTTGCTAACTATCTTCTAGAACTGTTGTACGTACACAGTTGGAACATCAACAGTAGCAGTGAGAGCATAATTCAATAGATGATCAAGTAAAATCTGTCCTACTATTTTACATTCTAGTGAGCATGGGATACTTTGGAGCACAGCATAATTGTTTCATCTCCCAATGCCTTAAAATTTGGGGACAAGTTGAGCAGCTAGAATGATGTATTGAGTAATGTGGAATACTGTATGATGACATGAAGTGATTAGTAAAATAAGATAAAGTTTGTAGAATACACATTTGTATAACATTTTTGTTTATTTCCACTTTGTCTGTTTTTATATGCTCTGGCAATTTTTTTGAGCATATTCTGATTATTTTCTTTCTCATGTGCCATTTCTTGCTTTTTCGGGCACATGCCATACGCTTTATTCGTCTTATTCTTTTAATCTCATTTTGTATGCTATGGCATTTCTTTTTCGAGCATACTTAGATTTGCTTTTTCGCATATGGATTTTATCTCTCTTTCTATTTTGAATTTCCTCACCAAAAAGCATTTGTGAAATGATACTCTTTCAAGAATAATATAAATATACTCTGATTTTGAAAATATCAATTTGGCAAAAACACAAGTTGTGACAACCATTTGATGTTTAAGAAATCCAAAAGTATAACTTTATATTCTCATAAAAAACTTTTCAGTAAAAGAGTACCACTTTGTGACACAAAAATACGGCCTTTTGATAGAAATTGAGATAATATTTCCAAAAACACAAGTTTTACCAAAGATGTTTGGAAAATATGATTATACAACCAAACTAATGTAACAACAATTGGATGGTCACTAAGCCACTCACTCCTCATTCTGTTCAATGCAGAAAATGGCCGAAACCGGACGTGACTTAGACCATTTACCTAATTGAGTACAACAGAATAGATAGTCATAAACCACTTTGAACGGTTTTTGAAACAATCTTTTCAAAAAATTGAAATTTGCCTTTGTTGAGACATGAGAATCTATGATCACAGACAGTTGAATCACCATGTGTATTTATTTTTCTCAAATCATTTGAACCATTAATCACTGAATGAAAATTTTTAGCTATGCAAAACATATTCTTATATACGATATTTGGATGGTCAGTAGATTGCTCAATCATCATCATGTTAAATTTAGGAAACGGTCGTAAGCGGAAACAATCTTCACCATTTGGTCCAATTATCAATATAGAAATATGATTTTATAACTAAATTTATCATTGGTTTTTATAAAATGACATTTTGTTTAGCAATTAAGCCCACTTGAGTATTCGTAAAAACTTTAGCCCATTATGGTTGTTTTCCAAAACCCAAACTGAAAAGCCTTATTATGTCTTCACCATTTGGTCCAATTATCAATATAGAAATATGATTTTATAACTAAATTTATCATTGGTTTTTATAAACTGACATTTTGTTTAGCAATTAAGCCCACTTGAGTATTCGTAAAAACTTTAGCCCGTTATGGTTGTTTTCCAAAACCCAAACTGAAAAGCCTAATTTTGTCTTATGAAACCCGTTTATTGGCCTAAATATATCATTTACAAAACCTATCAGTTTTGGCCCAATAACCTTTACGAAATCATATGTGACTGGCCCAATACTATTTACGAAACCAGTTTAATAAGCCCTTACGAAACCGAAACCTGAAACCATCACTTTCGTAAAACATTATTAATAATCAAAATGATAATCTGAAAGACTTGTTTGATTTTCAGCTTATTATTATCATTTTATTCACTATTTAAGACTATTCTTATGTCCGAAAGCAAAAGTTCAAGTTTTCGAAACCATCATGGTTATGAAACCTCATGATTTAAGTCCACAAATGATGTTATCAGTGATCAATTCATATAAATCATGCTCTAAGCTACTGAACAATTGCCTCAATCAATTTCTCATTTCAAACACTTTCATTTTTTTTGAAGCCCTAGATCTATACGAAACCTATGTTAACAATCAATTAAAGCAGTTACTCACAAAAGAAATCAAATAGATCATGTTTCTTACATTTGATTATCATTGAGAACTGACAAAACGATTTGGATCATTGTTTTCTAAGTTACAAAAGCTCAAACTTTGCAAAGGATTTACAAAACCAGTTTCTGTGTGTACGAAAGTAAGAGGTTACGTATGAAACCTGTTTATTTTATACTTCAGAAAATAACTTTGCATTTTTGAAATTTTCAATCCCTCAAGTTACTTTTGTAAACATTATTAGCCCATACGAAACTATCTTTTAAATTTTAACATTTTCAGTCCCTTTACTTTCTTTCGTAAACAATAATAACCAATACGAAACTATCTTTTTCATTTTGGCACTTTCAGTCCTTCTACTTACTTTCATAAACTTTAATACCCCAAAAGAATTTCATAACTCCCCTTTGGAGTTAGACCAATTTTCACAACAAACTTTTTGAATTATTTTGCAGTTAAGTTCCTATTTTTTACCAAAATAATTTCAAAACTCTCCCTTGAACAAATATTCATTTGAATTTTCTTTCCTTTTAGTAAAGATTTTGTTCAAAAAGAAGTTATTTTTGCTTTTAAGAACACAATTTTGAAAATCAAGAATTTCATAACTCCCCCTTAAATAAATATCTAATTAAAGAACTTATTCAAGAGATTGTTACTTTTTGTTGTTTTTCACACTTGTATTTTTCAAAATTATTGATTTTTGAAATATGTTTTTAAAGAAATTCTCATTTTGTGAATGAATTATGATTACATAACACATATTTTAGCAGTTGAAGATCATTTTATGAATGATTTAGTCCTCCTCAGTTCATGATACATTTTAGCATTTAAAGAACCACTTTTTGTGAAAACAATATCATGAAACTGATAAAAACAGAGAAGATATGTGTTTATATCATTTAAATTATATTTTTGTGTTTTTGTATTCTTCAAATTTTTATTTGTTTTTCATTTTTTGAGAAAAATAAAAAATATTTTTGTTGTTTTATAATTTTCCAATTTTGTATTTTGTTTTGAAATGTATTTACAAAAGTTTTTGATGTATGATCTTTCATTCAAGAAGATAACTTGGTGAGACGTTCCAACTCAGTTAGAGTCATACATTACATACCAATCCTGTGAACTAAATACTCAAACCTTTCTCTTGGAAGGACTTTAGTAAATAGATCAGCAAGTTGGTATTCCGTCCCGACAAAGTAAAGTTTAATTGTACCTTTTTCAACATGCTCCTTGATAAAATGATAACGGATGTTAATGTGTTTTGTACGTGAATGTTGTACCGGATTGCATGATATGGCAATTGCACTTTGTGTGTCACATTACATTGGAATCCTGTTGTAACAATATTCGTAACCAAGCAGTTGAATTCTCATCCAAATGACTTGTGCGCAGCATGCTGACAAACATACGTACTCAGCTTTCGCAGTTGACATAGTTGTATGATCTTGCTTTTTCAATGACTAGCTAACTAGCTTGTCTCCTAGAAACTGAAGTCCTCTGGATGTTCTTTTATAATCATCAAGGCACCCTACTAAATCTGCATCTGAATACGCAATTAGCTCAAATCCAGAATCCTTCGAGTACCACAATCCCTTGTTAATGGATTGTTGGAGGTACCAAAAGATCCTTTTGACCTCTTTGAGGTGTTTCACAGTTGGGCGTGCTTGATAACGTGCACATATAAATGTTGCAAATGCAATATCTGGTCGACTTGCAGTGAGATACATGAGTCTTCCAATCATACTATGATATTTAGTTTGATCAGTTGGAGTACCCTGTAAATCTGCATCGATTTTGGCAATAGCCATTGGTATCGTAACAGTATCATATTTTTCCATCTCGTATATTCTAAGAAGCTTCATAGTGTATTGTGATTGGTTTATGAAGATTCCATGAGGAGATTTATAAATCTGAAGTCCTAGAAAGAACTTCATCTAACCCATCATTAACATTTTAATGTTATCTTTCATTAGTTTTGCAAATTTGTTTGAGAAAATTAGATTTGTGGAACCAAAAATAATGTCATCGACATATATTTGAACTAATAAAATGTCATCCCAGTGTCTTCGTGTGAACATTGTTGGATCAACAATACCTTTTGTGAAATGGTGTTCAATCAAGAAGGAAGAAAGCTTGTCATACCATGCTCGAGGGGCTTGTTTGAGACCATACAGATCTATAAATCCGTCGGGCTGACTTACAAAAACTTCTTCTTTCAATGGACCGTCGGGCTGACTTACAAAAAAAATCTTCTTTTAATGGACTATTCAGGAATGCAGTCTTCACATCCATCTAGTATATTGTAAAGTTTTTGTGAGCCGCGTAAGCCACAAATATGCAAACAGCTTCTAGTCGTTCTACTGGAGCAAACGACACCTTAAAATCTATTCCTTCTTGTTGACTATAACCCTTTGCAACGATACGTGATTTGTTCCTAATGATCGTGTTTTCAGCATCCGTTTTGTTTTTCTAAAGCCATTTTACCTTGATTGTATGTCTTCCTTTAGGTAATGGAACAAGTTTCCACACATCTAATCATTTGAACTGATTAAGTTCATCTTGCATGGATTCGATCCAGCTATGATCAAGCATAGCTTCCTTGATGTTTTTAGGTTTAGTAAGACTCACTGTGAGTGCGTACATACACAACTCTGCATCAGTTCGGAGTTGATTTCTTGTTTGAACTGGCTTTGAATGGTCACCAATCACTTGTTTAATTGGATGACTTTTAGTCCACTTATCAGTGTAGCGATGTTGTTGATGGAACTCGTGCATGTTTGACGGGTCTTGGTAGTTTGAAGATGACTCAGCTTCTTTGAACTCAAGATTTTTAAAAGAATGCATAATAGTATTCCCATCAAGTTCTGCAACGTCTTCTTGAATTTGTTCATCATAATGAGTTTCCAAGATTAGAGTTGATGATTCTTGTGTGATTCGTCTTCTAAAGAAGTTACCATCTGCAGAGCATCATTATCTTCAACAATGATTGAAGACGGTGATGGAGTGTCTTCATCATCAAGAGTATTTGCAGTAGAATTATTTGACACTTTGGAAGTACTCAGCGCATAATATTCTGCATACAGAGGACCAAACAAGTTATCCAAGTCTTGTTGTGACGGTATTTCATTTAGTTCTTCTGATGAGTCTTGAAAATTCAAGCAGTTTAGACCGGGTCCTGAATTGTTTCATTCAGAAGCCATAGCTATGAGTTCAACAATTTTGACATGGATTGTTTCCATTATATTTTTGGTTTGGTGGTTGTAAATATGAAAACCTCTTTATGACTTAAAATAGCCAATAAAGATACCAATGTCAGCATTCAGTTTCATTTTCCCAAGATCATCACGATCATTTGTTGGATAACAAAGAGATCAAAACACATGAAAGTATTGAACATTGGGTTTTCTTCCTCGAATCAGCTCATAAGGAGTCTTGTTGTACCGAGTATGTACAAGAGACTGATTCTGTGTAAAGAAGGTAGTAGCAATAGCTTCGGCCCAAAGAAATTTTAGAGTTTTAGAAAAGATAAGCATTGTGCGTGCAGCCTCGACTAGTGTACGATTTTGTTGTTCAACAATACCATTTTGTTGAGGCGTTCGAGCAGTTGAAGTATGATGAACAATGCCTAGCTTTTCATAAAACGGTCGCAATTTCTCATTCTTGAACTCAGTTCTATTGTCTGTTTGGATCTTCAAAATTTGAGCCTTTAGATTTTGTTATGCTTGATTAATGAAATTGATGATCATATCTGGAGCCTCATCTTTAGTACGAAGAAAGTATACCCAGGTGTATCGAGAATAATCATCGACGATCACTAGAATATATTTCTTGCCATCGATACTTTCTACCCTCTTTGGTCCACACAAATCCATATGAAGTCATTCGAGTTTGGATTCTGTGCTTGAAACCAATTTTGGTAGAAAGGAAGATTTCTTGCTTTTTCCTTGTTCACATGCTAAACATATGTGATATTTATCATACTTAAATTTTGAAAGCCCATCAACTAGATCTTTTAACGTGAGGTAATTAATGGTACCAAAATTTAAATGAGAAAGCCTTCGGTGCCATAACTATGATTCTGTTGATGTTGCTTTGGACATTAAGCACATTGGAGAAGAAGCCGCCAACTCATAAATAGAGATGGTGTAGAGATTATATTCTTGAAAACCGGTAAGCAAATCATCACCCTTTAAATTCCAAACATAGCAAGTGCTTGAACAAAAGGCTACTTCTAAATCTCCATCACAAAATTGTCCAACCGAAAATAAGATGTGTCTTAGGCCCTCAACGTAGTATACATGACACATTGTAAGATTGCCTTGAACATAATCTCCATATCTAGTGATTGCTGTGAAGTGATCATTCCCGAAGCGGACTGTTCCCATGAATTTCTCAACGAAATTTCTTAGCAGTTTCAGATTGCTAGTCATATGCGTCGAGCACCCGCTATCCACAATCCAAAGGACGAGCTGGATCACCTGCATCACATGAAACAAATGCAGATGGAAGAGTGGATAGTTTGGCAACCCATTTCTGAGTGGTTACCGGTGTTTTGAATTTTGTTTGAGCACTATTACTACTCTTTGACACACTAGGTGTTGATTGTGCAGTTTTGCTTTTGGGTGTCCAATTAAAACATGGTTGATATTCAAACCATTTCCGCCATTTTTGGCTTGTTGCAATTTTGTTTTTCATGTAATTTCTAAGTGTCCTACTTTGACTAGAATCAGGGGATAGTGTTTACGCACTAGAGACCTTATTTGTTGCTGTTGGGGTTTTAGCAACACTTAATCTAGATTTCGCAACTACAAAAGTAGTTCCTAAATTCTTAGATTTTGCTGCTACAGGGGTAGCGAATAAGGCTCTTTTTACCCTAGAAAATCTAGACAAAGCATAACGAGCAACACATTTTTCATGAGAAAGCATAAACACATCTTTACCACAAGAAACACAAACAATATTTAAACAGTCATTATCAGCATTTACAGTCTTGGTGTTTAACAAACTTGCGTTTGATTGATATACATTCGAATTCATTGTTTTACGCTTATTAGAATCTATACTAACACTACTTGACACCTTCTAAACATGTACAGATGAGCTCTTATCATGAGTGTTCTTCAAGACTCTATTGTTTGATTTAGTGTCCTTAGACTTTGGTCTTCTAACACTATTAGAACTTTCTACACATGTGGAATTGGAAACATTTATGTTAGCTTTAGAAACCGGCATGTGTGTCTCTGTTTATGTAATTTTATACATTCCTCTTGCGATTACATTCGCACTCTGTTTTTGACTTTGCTCATTTTTTGGTGTAGAATGTGAAGTGACTGGTTTTGACCTATCTGTATTGACCTTAGTATTTGACACTTTCTTAGCCTTGACTGATGTGTTTGTATTTAATGGTGTTACACATATAGGTTTTCCTAAGGTCTCAGATTTGTCAAACTTAGTTTTCACATTCTTCCCCTTTTTAATGGTTTTAAGCTTATTCTTGAGTTCATAAATTGTCATCAAAAGATCTTGATTTTGAAAACGCACATCACCATAAGCATATGTCTTTTGATTAACATATTCAATTAACTCATCAACCTCTTGTTGATGTTGAGTCCGTTGCTTTTATTGAATTAAAAAGCTTTTGATATTCAAGTTTGATATTTTCTCTTTCTTGAACAACAAAATAAACTTGAGTTTTTAGCAACGTGTTCTCATCATTCAACGTTGACAATCTTGACTTCCAAGAGACGTCACAAGCCATTTTCTCTTTTTGATGTTGTAGTTTAAGTTCGAAATCAATACTTTGAGCTTGTGATCTCTTAAAATCATTTTCGAGAATTTTGATTCTTTTGAGTAAATTGGCTTGGATATTTTTGGAGTCCCTTGAATTTTTCTCATTCTTATTTTTTAACAACTTATTTTTCTGCTCTTCAACAGAAATCAACACGCAATCTTGATTTTCTCTTATCAAGGATACTTCCAAAAGTCGATTGATTTCATTTTGAAAAATATTTTCTTTTAGAGATTTTTCTTTAACTTTCTGTTCTATTGATTCAAAATTATTTAACATTTCCTGTACTTCTTTAATGAGTTCTTGTTGAAGTTCTTTCAAAGTCTTTGACAAAGATACCGACATCAGAATTACATCAGTTTTATAAAATTCTCTTAAAGAATTTTGACTGTCAGACATCCATATCCTTTTTCGATCTTCTAAAAGAGTGACATCAATTCGATCCCGTAAGTCGTTAATTGCTAAATTCATTTTTTCAAACCATCCTAACAATTTGCTCTCATTTGGCATTTTTGGAATTTGTAAATCCGACATGACTTCCTTTGACTCAGAACATTCATGAGAAGTAGAAGGAAATGAAAAATATGTTTGTTTAACAGAAGGTTCTTTTTAAGGAACAAATGTTTTATAAAGAGCATTTAATTTGTCATAATCTAGTTGAACAATTTTGTTTCTCATTTTCAATCGACTTTCTTTCGCATCCTCTAAAGTTTCCTCATAATCAGGTGAATTAATTTTTATTTTAGTACTGTAAAGCATTTCACCATGATACATCTTTGGTTGTGCTGCAATGGCTTTCTTGAGACTTTTGAGATTTTGATAACCCAACCCAGCTTTGCGAAAAGGATCATAAACTTTATTTGGTGTCTTTCCAAGCATGTGAATGGTTTGAATTGATTGACCTATTTTATAAATAATTTCATCCTGAGAACTCAGTTTCTCCTCGAGATCAACAATATCTTCAAGATATCGATTTTCTTGTTCTTTGAAAGCCTTTTAAGCTAACTGAGTTTCATGTTGAATTATTATCTTTTCATTTTCAATTTTGAAAAAATCACTTTCAATTTTAGCTTTTTCTTTTAAAATTCTCTCAATGGTGTCTTTATCAGCACGTATTTCACGTTCCAACTCTTCACATGTTTTTTTATATTTTGAAAATTGAACCGTTTTTTACTTAAATATTTTGACCCATTCGTGACACGTCTCAAGCTCCTTTTGTAGCAACTCTTTTTGCTTTTTAAGCTCATTGTTTAATCGTTTTTGATTTTCAGCTTCTCTTTTAACATTATATGCTAGAATTTGAATAGCATGATATTCGTCATGAACATTTGAATCATGTTCAGATGTGCCACCATTATTTTCCACATAAGGATCATCAAATATGATGTTAGAATCAATTTTATCATCATCAGATGTGTGAATAATAGTTTTACGTTTCATATGATTCGCTTGTTCATGAACCTTGTGTGAAGAATTAATCTCACTGACAGCCTTTACATCATAGTTTGGCTCAGTTACAGCTTTGTCATTAGCTGGTTGAATGCATGCCATCATGTTTGCACTATAGTATCATATGAAAGTTATAGAATTAGAGGAGAGGAGCTAGAGAGTATTTTTTATCATTTTCAAAGTTTTCATTCCAAAAGGGAAAATAGAAATGAAAGGGAGAAGTGAAGTTACAAATGTAAAGACTTGTATAAATACCCTTCCTAGATGGGTATTTATACTTATTGCTTACCCTATTCTATTTTCCTAACTTTAGTCAAACCTTGGTCACCTTTACTTAACTTTGACCAAGATAGACTTTATTACAATATAATTACTAACAAAACTATAAACTATACAAACACCAATTTATTTAATAATTAACACTTTTCTTAAACCTAACAAACTATGTTGTAATAAGTAAAACCCTTAATTGCTTCCTAGTCCCTCCTTCTTTACTATAAAAGGAGGTCTAAGGAAGGGTTAAGGGTTGGTGATTTCTCTTTCTTCTAATCTAATATTTTTTTCTTTCTCTCCTCTCCTCTCTTCTTCCTCACCTACGGCTCTCTTTCTCTCTTTAGGCGTCTCTCTCTCTAAATAGTGTAGTATTTTGTATGATAATTGTTATTCATATCAATTGGTACCAATCGCCATGGGATGATTTGAAGAATTTGAAGACTTTGAAGACTATGAAGCCTTTGAAGACAAATTCTTGAGGATAAAGCCTTAAATTTGAAGAAAGTTGTGATTTTTAATCATTTCAGAAGATAAAGTCTTGAACTTTTGCAATTTAGTTTGCAAAAGTCACTCAAAAATGTGTAATCCGCGTTGAGTTTAAAGTCTTTTGCGGTTTTCGTGAATAAAGTTTCAAACTTTTATGGTTTTCTTGCAAAAAGATTCAACCTTTAAGCAAGAAACATCACCGAAAACAACTCGAAAACATCACCGAAAACCACCATAATCGACACACCTAGGATCGGTTATAGTGTTCTAACCGAACCACCCAGTTAGTCACTAAGCATCAACCTAACCACCCAGTTGGTCACCAGCCTCCAACCGATCCACCACCACCATATTCGGCCACCACCTTACAACCGATCCACCACCACATTCGGTCACCCTTTTCCAGCCGACCCTCCCAACCGAACCTCCAAACTCGGACCGATACTAAGTTAAAAACTAAACCCTATTTTTTAAATTTAAGGTTTTAGATTTTTTAGGTTAAAAAGGTTTTTTATTATTAATTTAATAAAGTGAGATTAGGTTTTTAGTGGGTAATTAACGTGAAAAATGTGATTTTTAGAAGTTAGTGGATAATTAATTTGTGGTTAAGGTTAAAATTAGGGTTTTTAAGTTACAAAGGGTTAAACTTTAAGGTTTGTAAATAAACTACATTAATAAAGTTATAATCTTTTGACTCGGTTCGTATTAAAAATACAATCTTTCGACAAAACATTCACGAAAACAACACTTCTTCTCATCAAAATGATCCTCAAATATCAATTCATACAAGATCTACTCAATCAAATTCACAATGGCTACAATGGCAGAGAATGTTATTGCTGCAGGTTCTGAAAACCGTCCCCCGATGCTAGAGAAAGGCATGTATGATAGCTGGAAGACCCGGATTATTCTCTATATATAAGGCAAAGAGAACGGTGAAATGTTAAAAGACTCAATCGACAACGGTCCTTATCAACTCAAACTAGAGATTACTGTTAAAGAAACATATGGCGTTACCAAAATCCGTCATCCTTAAAGAGTTAAAGACCTTGTTGGACAAGAAAAGTTACGTTATGACAGTGACATCAAAGCTGTCAATATACTTCTTCTTGGATTTTTGGTTGACATATACACTCTCATCAACCACTATCAAACTACAAAGGAAATATGGGATCGCATCAAAGAACTTATGGAAGGCACAGAGATGACCAAGCAAGAATGTGAGTCTATGCTATATGATGAATTTGATAAAATTCACATCTGAGCCTGGAGAATCAATCCACTCATAATATCTAAGACATGCTAAACTGATCAATGACATGAAAATGATTCCTATGTCTATGTCAAACATGCAAATCAACACGAAGTTTGTAAATCATCTTCAACCTAAGTAGAGTAGGTTTGTCACAGCAGCTAAACAAGCAAGAGATCTTCACAGTGTGAACTTTGATCAGTTGTATGCTTTCCTTAAACACAATGAAAAAGATGCTAAAGAAGTTCGAGAAATGTAATAATGATTGTCAAAACCACTTGCTTTGCTGGCAAATACCTACAACCCACCTCCTTCATACAACAGTCAGCAAATACAGTATCATACTCAACCATCTGAAGTTTATCAACCATATCAACACTACCAATCAAACACTCCAATAACCCAACAACTAATCCAGTCACCTCCACTTCAAGGCTATGCACTTACAGTTGTTCAACAACCACCTACAATTCAACCTAATACTGGATTTGTTGTACCAACTTTTCTTTCAACTGATGATCCAATACCCAGTCTCAACAAAGCTATAATCTTCTTAAGTTCTGCTTATAGCTCAAAATATCCTCCCATAAATAACCAGCTTCGAACTTCGTCTAATCCAAGAACTCAAGCTACAATTCAAAATGACCAAGTTACGGTTCAGAATGTTCAAGGTAGATAGTCTCAAGGTTATGCGGGCAGTGCTAGAAAGAATCAAGCTTCAGGAGCAAGGGTTGTCAATATAGTTGGAAATGCAAGGGCAAATCAACTAAGGGTAATTAGATGTTATAATTACAATGGTGAAGGTCATATTGCTAAGCAGTGTACTGCAATAAAGAGGGTGAAAGACTCTGAATGGTTTAAGGATAAGATTACTTGATCAAGCACAAGAAGCAGGAGTTGTATTGAATGATGAACAACATGATTTCTTTGCTGACAGTTTGGAAGAAACTAATGACTATGAGGATCGCCAATTACAAGCTACAACAAATTTCAAGGCGGACCACGTTGATGCATATGATTCAGAATGTGATGACGAAGCTACAACAAATGCAATCTTCATGGCAAATTTGTCTCTTGTTGGTTCCATTAATGATGACACGGTTGAACCACGTTATGATTCTGACATACTCTCTGGGGTACCTCATTACGACACTTATCCTGATTCTGATATGCTTAATTCTAATATACAAGAGCTGGGATATATTGAAGACATTGTATCTAATAATGTGTCATATGATGAGCTTACGAGTAACAGCAATGTTATATCTTACACTGATTATATGCTTACTATTAGAAATGATGCTGATAACTATTTTCCTCCTCCTATACAAAAGAATGATATGATGTTGTTTATAATTGAACAAATGAAATCTCAAGTAGAAAAATGTAACATGGTAAATCAAGAGACACAAAGTGTGAATGAATCATTAACCAGCGAGCTTGAACGATACAAAGACAGAATTTTAGAATATGCATCTAAAGATGGTTGTTATGAAGAAGAAGCATTTTTAGATCGTGAATTAAGAACTGCCATTTGTGATCACAATAGAAAAGTATCTGATCATGAAAATCAAATATTTTCTCAACAAAAACAAATGGAGAACTTAACAAACCATGTCAATTTTCTAAAAAATAAGATTGACACATACAAAAAAGAGTCATCTGAAAAATATGAAAAGAACATCAGTGAAATTGTGGATTTGGAAAAAGCAAAGAAGGAACTTGAAAATATTGTTTTTAAAGTTGGTCAATCTGCTCAAACAATGCATATGCTAACCAAACCTTAAAAACTTTATGATGAAACACATAAGACATCTCTTGGTAATCAAAATCCTTTGTATCTTTCTTAAGCTCGACGGAAACAACCTGCATTATATAATGGAAATGTCTTGATTGATAAACATAATCCTATATATGTCTGTGATTTTGGGGAAACTTTGATACTTGCTGAAGAGAGTCGGTTGAAAATGATTGAAAAACAAACTGAGATTAATGCTAAACTGATTGATTACTCAAAATTAAATAATCTATAAGTATTTTGTTCCACAAAAACAATTGTCAGCAGAACAACTATATTGGTCTTCAACACCAAGTCCTCCTGAAAGCGTTTCAAAACCCACTAAAGTTTTTCCTAAAGAACTCCCATCAACCAGTCAAGTTCTTAAAAATCTGAACAATGCACAAGATTTTCTAAGTAATTTTAATGAATGCATTAAGAGGAAAACTACGTTATCTCCTCATTAGATTGGAAGCTGGGAGCAATCGGATATAAAAGGGGCTTCTAAGAAATATGTCATACCATTTTCTAAAAACCTAAAAGAAACTTTCAAACTTTTTGAAAAAGGATTCATTACAAAGGTTAAAGAAAGGAAAGATATTTTTGAACAAATGGAAGATGAGGTTGATCAATGTTCTGTGGCAAAGAAATGTTTTGAAATTGAAAAGAAACAACTTTCAATCAACAACGACCGACTCTTCGAGGAAAATATCTCTTGTGATATTATGTGCACTTACTTGCGTTCGTTGAATGAAGTTGATAATTATGGATAGTGTCAAAGTCTTGACATTATGCTTTTAGATCTTCAAGAATCAAACAAGTCATTGTGTGAATTGAAAAAAACATTTTGCAAAACTTGAGGAATACATCATTTCTCTTAACATTGCTTTTCAAAATCACAAAGAAAAAATGATTAATGATTCTCGAACAAAAAATAATAATCATTTGGTTCAAGCAATCAATAACCAATCTTTTGAGATAAATAATCTAAAAATACAATTGCAAGACAGAACACTTGTAATCAGTGAGTTGAAACATCGGTTAGCTCAATTGCATGGAAAGAATCTAGTGACTCAATGTGAGTTACCAAATTTTGATTCTAGTATTCAAAAAATAGAGGATGAGAACGTGTCTCTAGCTTTTCAGGTCTCTTCCTTAGTTAAGGAACAAGAACACATTAAGTTAGAATATACAAAGCTATATGATTCAATCACGTAGACACGGGCAAAAACGAAACTTCAAACTGACTTTTGCAACACAAGCTAAATGATCAAATTTCTGAAAATAACAAGTTAAGAGAACATTTAACAGCAAAGTTTTTTGAATCTCAGTTGAATCAAAATGGTAAAAGTGTGAATACTAAGCTTTCGAAACCTCCAACTTCAGGAACTAAACTTTATTCAGTAACTCCGCTCACTAAATCAAAGGTTATTCTTAAAGTTGTTGAGAAAATAATTTAACAAAATCATTCCATTCACATTTGACTACCAACAAGATAATTGAAAAATGCATAAAAGTTCTTGCCCTAGGTTTGCTTAAGATTGAGTCTGAACCAATCAATGTGTACTTTAAGAACAATAGGGTTGTGCATCGATATTATCTGAATGTAACAAAGGAGCACATAGCAACACTACATGAATTATTAGAAGAAGTTAGAGCATTAAAACCTTTAGATGAACATATAGGTCATGCCTCTAAGTTTGTTAAGCATATTCAGGAACTGTTATTATATGTTAGTGCCTCGTGCCCTTTCACTTAAAGCGGGAATGAAAAGTAAGCTCCCGCTACAAGCTATCAAAAGAACAATAAGCCTTATGTAGATGCATCTAGAATGAAACAGACAATTAAGACAATCACACAAAAGCATGCAGTAAAGCAAAACACTCAAAAGACTAACAACACTATGTTGCCTTCTACAGAAAGAGTAAGCTCTACTAATGCTAGCGGATCAAAGCCTAAGAGTAGTATAAAGAATGATAGGATCCCACAACCATCAAGTAGACGCAAGAAGAATAAAGTAGAAGCCCATCATAGGAAGTTTAAGTCTAGTGCTAATAAGAATAATCATGTTTTAGATTGCAATGCGAAAGTTAAGAATGTTGCTTTGTCAAAGAATTCTGATACTATTTGCTTATCTTGTAATGAATGTTTGTTTTCTGCAAATCATGATGCTTGTGTTGTTAAATATCTGAAAGATGTGCAAAAACGTAAAAGGCTAAATTTGTTAAACAAAAAGAAAAGAAACAATGGAAACCCACTGGTAGGATCTTTACCTCAATAGGACTAAGATGGAAACCAACAGGAAGAATGTTTAACATGGAAGGAAAAATTATTCAAACCTCTCCTGCCACTATAGTGCCTCAAGGAAATAGATTACACACCAATAGGACTCCTGTTGTAGCTTCTAATGAGGAAACTAGAATGCGTTACTCCATTGCTAGAAACTCCCTCATAAGAGCTCATATAAATAGGTGTGGTCACCCATTCAATCCTCCCAATTGGACTTACGTAATAAAATATGAGATTCTGGAACGTGCATCCGGGAATTTCAGATATCTAGGCGTAACTTAGGAATGCTAACAGTATGGAACCCAATCAAAAGTTGGGGATCCAGATTTTTGTAAATATTTTTTCTTCTTTCTTTTGTGTAGATTGTAGAAATTGTTCTTTGGTATTTAGACTCCGGGTGTTCCAAACACATGACTAGACACCGTGATAAGCTCATCAATTTTGTTTCTAAGTTTATTGGTACGTTTCAATTCGGCAAGGATCATTTTGCAGCAATTATAGGATATGGAGATCTACAAATGGGGAATATTCTTATTTCACGTGTTTACTATGTTGAAGGACTTGGTCATAATCAATTCTCCGTTAGGCAATTTTGTGATTTGGATCTCGAAGTAGCTTTCAGAAAACACACTTGTTTTGTACGTAACTTGGAAGGTGTTGATCTACTCTCGGGATCTCGTAGTTCTAATCCTTATACAATCTCAATGGCAGATATGATGAAGTCTTCTCCAATTTGCCTACTCTTCAAAGCCTCAAAGACAAAATCTTGGTTATGGCACCATCGACTCTCTCACTTAAACTTCGATACTATCAACCAGCTTGCTAAACAAGGTCTTGTCAAAGGGTTGCCCAAATTAAAGTATACTAAAGATAATTTGTGTTCGGTATGTCAAATGGGAAAAAGCAAGAAGGAGTCTCATCTACACTAGCCGGAACCAAGTACAAATAAGAAATTTCAAATGCTGCATATGGATTTGTGTGGACCGATGCGGGTAGAAAGTATTGACAAGAAAAGATATATTCTTGTCATCGTTGATGATTATTCTCGTTTTACTTGGGTGAAGTTTTGAGAACAAACGATGAAGCTCCAGAAACTATCATCAAATTTTTGAAGCAAGCTCAAGTCAGTCTTAATGCTACAGTAAGATATCTTTGTACCGACAACAACACTGAATTTATTAATCAGACTTTACGGAGTTACACGGAAGAGGTTGGAATTACTCATAATACATCCACTGCACGTACTCCACAAAAAAATGGCGTAGTTGAAAGGCATAATCGTACGTTGGTAGAGGCTGCAAGGACCATGCTTATTTTCTCCAAATCTCTGTTATTTCTATTGGCTGAAGTTGCTGCTACTGCATGTTATACTCAAAACAGCTCCCTTATCCATACCCGTTACACTAAGACTCCATATGAACTGCTCAGAGATCGCAAACCAGAACTCAAGTATCTTTACATTTTTGGTGCTTTATGATATCTAACAAATGATTTTAAGGATCTTGGGAAACTTCAGCTAAAAGCAGATATTGGAATCTTTATCGGCTATTCACCATCCAAGAAGGCGTACCGAATCTACAACAAAAGGACCAGCCAAATAATGGAAACAATGAATGTACAATTTGATGAACTTACACAAATGGCTTCTGAAAAACACGGTTCAGGACCCGAACTTCATGGTTTGACTTTTGGACACATTAGTTTAGGACTTGTGCTTAACCAGGCTACTTCAGTATCAGCTAAACCTCCTACAAAGAATGACTAAGATGTTCTATTTCAACCAATGTTTAATGAATACTTCAAACCTCTAAGTGTTGTATCTACCCCCATTTTCACTACAATTCTACTTCCAACAAATACAGCAAGAGCGTCTTCTTTTACTTCCATTGATAAAGATGCCCCCTCTCCAAGTACTTCATCAAACATTGAAGCAACAAACTCTCCAATTAATTCTACAAATGTTGAACAAAATGACGAAGTTAAAAAGTTTGATAGTGATACATTCACAAATCCATTTGCTCCTCCAGACACCAGCTCAGCTAAGTCATCTTCAAGGATTGTAGACACTTCAAACATGCACACTTTCCAACAAACTTCAATCTATACAAAAAGATAAACAAAAGATCATTCATTTACAACAATCATCGACGATCCATCAAAACCTATTTCTACAAGATGTCAACTTTCTACCGATGCTTTATGGTGCTATTTCCACGATTTCTTAGCTAAAGAAAAACCGAAGAATTACAAAGAAGCCATGATCGAATCTAGCTTGATTGAAGCTATGCAAGAGGAGATTCATGAGTTTGAGTGGCTTGAGGTATGGGAAGTAGTACCAAGACCAAAAAAATCTATGATCATCAGCTTAAAGTGGATCTTTAAAGTAAAATTTGATGAATATGGCAGGGTGTTAAAAAATAACGCTCGGTTAGTTGCTAAAGGTTATCGTCAGGAAAAGGGGATTGAATTTGAAGAATCGTTTGCACCAGTCGCTCGCTTTGAAGCTATTAGAATATTCTTAGCATACTGGTATGTGCTTAATTACACATACCTTTGACCTTTAAAATCGAGCTAAAATGACCAAAAACATACCAAAAATACATTGTATTTGTGTGTTTTGCATTTATGTTGTGAAGGAAATGGATATCAAAGAAAAAGACTCAAAATCAAAGCCAAAGACCAAAAAGTCAAAGTCAAAGTCAACCCCGACAAAGTCAATGGTCAAAGCCGAAGCCGTAACCGAAGAAATGTTAAATGGGCCCACCCGTACCCATCTAATGGGTCGGGTCAGCCCATTTAAATATTCATTGAAGACCAAATGGGCCCAAAAGGCCCAAAACCCTTTTAATTATACTCGGCCCAATTCAGCCCAAAACCAATACCCTGTTGGCCCAAAACCCCCCACAAGGACTTCACGTGTAACATACTCTTACACCTTGAGGGGCCATTTTTGCCAAATCACAAACCTTTCTATCACCACAAGGACCAACCTTGCAAACATACATATAACGTTCAGGGGGTAATGTTACCTTTTACCCAAACTTCACCCCTGCCCTTTTATAATCCTTTCCCGTCAAGCTCAAAAACCCAAACACTATTCACCTTTCTTCAACCTTTTACACCGAATTACACAGGGGATCTTCCCATCACCCTCAACCCACTAAACCCTTGTCACATGTCTCATGCCACCTTGGCAATCCCCTTAAACCTCATTGGCTAAGGTTTTGAAGACAAAAATGAAGGGCTCGGATCAGGGGACTTGGAAAACAAGCAAAATTGAAGGCCAAGATTGATTTATGGTTTCTCCTCACACAAGAAACACAACAAACACAAGACAAGAAGCAGAATTTCATTTTCTTTTTCTATAAATAGGCTTAGTTTCTCTTTGTAAAAGATATCTAGTGTAGTTTTAGTGTAATTTACTTTTAAATGTCTTAACTTATTGTTTTAAGCTTTTAAATTCTGTCATTTAAGTTTTCAAGCCTTGTAATCTTTTTTATGTTTAATGAAAATTCAAGTTAATTGATTTAAGCAAAATTCTGTTTTTAATTTTTCTTAAGTTACATTGTTGTTAAAATGGTTAAAAAGCTCCTTTAAGCTCTGATTGCTTACTTATGAGTTGTTCTTACTTAAACTTTACAAGCTTCTGCATAGCTTATAGTGTTTAAGACATTCTCTTAAAAATCACTCAAAAATTCGAATCTACTCACTTGGAGCATGGTATATACTGGATGGCCATTGGTTTAGTGCTTCATGGGAAGCTTTAGGATGTTCTTTTAAGCTGTTTTGAGCTTAAGTCCTTGACAAAGGCAATGGACCTCTTGTAAGTGCAAAAATTTAATTTTCAAGCAATTCTTATGCATTTGCTCATAATCTATTTAAATGGTGCTTAATCTGTGTTTTAATGCTTCTTAGATGATAATGATTGCTATTTAGTCTTGTTTCATAAATTTTATAAGTTGTTTTAGCTTAAAAGTTTGATTTTAAGATTTAAAGGAGTGTTTGGGTTAAGACCCAAAACGGGTCATTTTGGTTAAAAAAAACCATTTGGGTCATAAATCCAACTTTGACAAGCATTTTTAAGTTGCTTTTAATCAGTTTTTCCAAGTTTTAAGTTCTCAATGATTGTTTTAAGGTTTTTCTAAAATAATGTTCAAATCTGTGGTTTCAAAACAGTTTAGTAAGAGCTTATTTGATTTAGACTTTAAAACCTGTTTTTGAGTCTTGCTTTTGTATCTCTTTTAGTGTCTAAATAGAGTAGTCAAGTGTCTTTAAGTTTTCTTTTGAATTTGTCAAAATTCTTCCAAATCTGGTTAAGTGTCTTTTTAATATAAAACTGCCTTATTTCTTCTCAATTTTCAGTTAGTAAACTTAATTTTAGCTTTTGAAATTTTGAGCACAAGCTCATTATAAGCTAGACTCCATCTGTTTTAGCTTAATTTTCAATTTCAAGCTTATTTTCTAGCTTATTCATAGGGCTGCTCTTTGTCCCTTTTTCTTTAAGAAAAACCAAAAAATGGCCATTCCTTGTGAACAACCCTTTTCATAAGCCATTTTCATGGCTTATTTGAGTTTCAAACTCAAATCTTTTTGCTGATTTTAGAAGCTAGTTGTTCTAGCTTTAAGGGCATATAAGCCCTTATGCCATAAGGATCCTTTTTCTAGCTTAAAAATAAGCTAGAAAAGTCCCCCTTTTGGCTGTGGCCTGCAGTTTAAGCCATTTGGCTTATTTGGCTTATTTGTGCTTATTAGCCCATATTCCTGGCTTATTCTTGTTTACATTTGCTTATTAGGTGTAGGTTTTCAATTGTTTTAGCTTAATTTGCTTTTTAACTTGCTTATTTGCTCCAAAATGCTAAAAAGTTAAGTCTTTTTAGACTTAGTGTAAAAAACTAAGCCTGTCAGCTTAATTGGCTTTTTCTGGCTTATTTAGTGAGTTCTATAAAAAGTTGTAGTTAGCAAAAGTGCTTATTTTTGTCTTTTCTTCAAGTTTGTAAAAAAAGTTTTCAAAAAAAAAGGGAAAGTGGAGGTCAAGGGTGAGCCAGGGCTCGAACCCCCGACCTCAACACTATCAACCCTTTATAACACACACACTCTACCGCTATGCTACAATAACTCATCCGGTAGAGTGTGAAAACAAATTGTATTTAACCCATTTTTGAGCCCATTTTCATATTAATAAGCCGCGACTTATTTGGGCTATTTCGTAGCTTATTTGATAAGCTGGTTTATCCAGCTTATTTTTCCTAGATTCTAGACAACATTTAGGACTTTTGTGCATTTTTTAAGATTTTTCCATTTTTATTTATTATTTTTCTTTAATTTTTGAAACTTAAAAATTTGGAAAATCAATTAAAAATAGTTAAATTAATCAGAAAAATACAAAAAAATAATTTTTAGATTTAGAATAAATAGTTTTAGGTTTACAAAGTTTTAAATATTTTTCATCATTTTTAGATTTTTATTTTCATTTTAAGCATTTTAAATTAATTTTATAAAATAGATTTTTATAATAAAAATTAGTAAAAAATACTTTTCTGAGTTTTTATCACATTTTACACTTTTCTAAAGTAGAAAATCATTTTTTAGAATTTTTAGTTTTTAATTTTCTATTTTCTAGGATTTTTAATAGTTTAAATTAGTTTTTAATTCATAAAAAAATAATAAAAAAGTCAAAAAAATATGATTCCTTTTTAGAAGATTTTCTTTTATCATTTTAGAGGTTTAGAAACTAATTTTGCATTTTTAGGGTTTAATTTTGACTTAGTTGATAATTTAGTGCCTTTTTAGGATTTTCGTATTTGATTTTTGTGCTTAGTTGTTAAAATAGAATACTTAATTTGCTTTTCCCGTAGTTTTAGGAATCATAATCAATCAAATATTTGGTCCATTCAAACATTGATATCAAACGTCACTCGACCGTCCATTCACGCCTCGTTGAGGAAACGACCCGGGAATTCAGCTTCCCGGTTATACTACAATTGTGAATTTTGATCCTTATTATATATTTATAAGTATTTATTTATTTATTTATATATATATAAAAGGGTTAATTTATCAAAAATCACACACTACTACTAAGGCAGCATGGCAATCATAAAATCAATATGCTCTCGAACTCAAAATTCGCAAGTGTTCTCATCATTTCACATCCTATCATTTTTAGGTTGTCTCATTTCTCACACATCCCTTCCCTCCTCCAACATAACTTTAGAAAACTAACCCCATCATTTCATAGTCCTCTATGAATTAAGCATAGTTGATCAGGCTATGCGTAATTTAGGAAATACCATGAACTACTCGGGCTAATCAACTTTCATCATGTTCGAGGTTTTACGAAAACTCTAGTTTGGTTATAGTTGCTTTTTTACAAAATTTTCTTTTTATAAAAACCAGCATTCTCTATAACCTTGGCTCTGAATACCAATCTGTCACACCACGTCAGCGGCAGAAACACGGGAATGCGACACAATGATTTACGTTGCACAAGATACAAGATCATACCATACATTTGTTTACAAAAGGTTATTTACAAAAGTTACAATTTCACAACCTTGGAAAAATGTCAAACAATTTTATTCAAATAAACTCCCAACTTGTCCTCGACTTTGGTCCCTAGTAGTCCTTAGTTACCTTTGTTAACAATATACCTAAAAATGATACTCGAAAACATTAACAATAATGTTGGTGAGCTCGTACTTTTTAACTCAAAACCCAGTCGTTGTGCCAATATTTTCAATCAGTTGGACAATTGTGCTATATGACAGTGAATATATGCGAACAACCCATGACTTAGCATCCCCGCTAATCATGTAACCAGACCTAGCATCCCCGCTAGTCTGATCACCAGCGCGTACCAACGCTCTTAGGGTCGTAACCCCGATGACATACCACGCCTAATGCCTACCAGCTGGAGCTAATTAGGGTGAAGAACCACACAAAAAGATCATACAACATAGCATACCAATGCATGTCATTCACGTAGCAGTCATAAGCACATAGATTGTCCCAAAAACGAAATCACGTTTTGTACAGTTCAGAAAAACAGTTCAAACCACATTTGAGTATCATTTTCCCCCAAGGAAAACAGTAAAAAGTGAGGCTACGAGAACTCACCTCAATAGCAACAGATAGCAACCGTACAAATCACAATAAGCAACGCATAAATAATCTCAACGCATGCTCAGCAGTAACCGGCCATGACCTAACAAATATTTTTACCTCGTAAATATTCGTACAAAGTTATCTTATTGTACAAGCGTTCGTCCTTTACTCACACGAAATCCTCATCCATTTCACAAAATCTTTATCCTTATTTTCAAATTAGTATGCTCATTACAAAACTTTACCCTTATTTCAAAACCTTTATCCAAAATCGTGGTTATGTGGTGGTTACGCAAAACGACTCAATGTACTTGGGCTAAGTGCGACATCGACACCTAATACTTAAAACATAGTCAATAACGAAAACGAAACAACTAACCAAACGGTTCGAGAAGACCTGACGAGAAAATGCGAGAATTCAAAGATTGAATTAAATGAATAAGCATCTCGAAGTTGATACGATACGTATAAGTACGTATATATATATATATATATATATATATATATATATATATATATAATAGTATATAATATATATATATATGTAATATACAAATAATACGAATACTTAAATAGAAAGAATTTAAAATAATATTTATTATTATTTTCCGTCCTTTACGGGCTATAGTGTGGTATGTATAAAAGAAAACTATCGTCCTTATTATATTCCGGGATTAAATTGTTTATATTCTCGACTCTTAAAATTATTTAAAAAGCCAATTTTGTCCTTTAGTCGAGTCGAAATAAAATAATTATTTCCATAAATTTTTCAAAAAGTTTCTGACAACATGTCAAATATTAGTCCTTTAGCTTTTATAAATCCATCTCGTCACTCTAAACTCAATTTTTGAGTCCAAAATCCATTATTCATATATTTAAGTCCAACCCAATTTAAAAGCCCAAATTATTAAAAGTCCAAGTCATTTTAAAAGTCCAAGTTATACACCGAAACCCAATATGTCTCGTCAAATGGGCCGAAACCCATTTAAACCATAAGTCCATCATATAAGCCGAAACCCAATAAGCCATAAGTCCATTATATAAGCCGAAAATAATAAGCTATAAGCTCGAGTATATAAGCCAAATTCAATAAGCCATAAGTCCATTATATAAGCCGAAAATAATGAGCTATAAGCTCGAGTATATAAACCAAATTCAATAAGCCATAAGCTCACAATATAAGCCGAAATCCATAAGCCCGAAGCCAAAAGTAAGTCGAACCCAAATAAGCCGAAAATAATAAGCCATAAGCTCGAATATATGCCAAAATCAATAAGCCATAAGCTTGAATGTATAAGCCGAAATCAATAAGCCATAAGCTTGAAAATATAAGCCAAAATCAATAAGTCATAAGCTCAAAAGTAAGCCAAATTCGCATGGGCCAAGCCCCTTTTCTTGTTGTGCCAAGACTCACACGAGTCCACCACGTGGGTCGGTTGGGCCGAGCCCAAACCAACGCAACCCAAAACCGAATAAGCCCATTAGTACACAAATAAGCCTTAAATGAGCTTATTTTTAAGCAAACTTCAAAGATAAGCCCTCAAATAAGCATTAAATTCCAAAATAAATTCACCACCACAACCAATATTTAAAAATGACCATACCTTGTTCTTTTCTTTTTGATTTCGACGCACACAAACACACCCTTTTACCATTCGTTTTGTTTTCAAAACTTGATTTCACAACGATCAACTTGTACAACTAGTGTTTAGACACTATGAGAACCGTAAAATTACAACTAGAAACAAAATTTAGAAAAACTTACAATCTTGATGTTCTTGGTTCGGTTTGGATGCGAATAAGTAAACCCAAATCGTTCTTCTACAACCCGAAGCTATCTAACACTAACCCACTATTGATTATTAACCCGTGTTCTTGTTAAATCTTCAAAAATCTTTGTTTCTTGTTCCTTTGGGGTGCTCGTCCGATTAGAGAGAAAGAAAGAGAGAGATACAAAATTTTGATTTGGAAAAACATGCAAAGTGTGTGTTTCTAATGGTGCCAAAACTCTTATGTACTACAATATGACATGGTGTAGCTAAAAACACGCCATGGTGTCCCCTTGTTTGTCCCATACCCGGCCCAAGAATCCTAGGGGCTCGGGGTGTCACGTTTTTGCGTCGGGTTCTCTAAAAACTCAATTCTTGCTAAGTAAAAATGTTACCTAGGTTTAGTTAGTATTTTTATTGCGTTTAAAATAGTTTTTCCAATAATATAGAGTATTTACTTATAACACCCTAAAATTCTAATTATCATATTAGGAATTTTATCAATATGATCACAAGTACAAATATAAGAAAACTTATGTTAAAATTTATTAGTTACTGTATAACCTATGTATCCTATTAAAACTTATAGATAAAGAAGATTATAAAACTTGAAAAGAAAACCCACGTGATTCACTTAGTCACCATAATACCCGGTCCACTACCCTCACCCACATCCCTTTCTTCTTGAAGTATTAGTTTTACATGATCTTATAAGCGTAACATTCATATAACTTAACCTAATTCATAACCAGTTTCCTAAACAAAATAATACAATGAAACTGAGCGATGTAAGAGCTTAGCAAGGCTGCAGTATTTTTCCTCGTGAAGCATTATTCCATTCTGGAGCTGTGCTTTAGTTCGTAAATGGTTCGGGTTGCGGTTCGTGCTTTGATTTAGTTTTGCTTTGTTATTAGTTCATGATTTAGCAGATTCTTGGGTTACGTTAAGTTGTTCGTGTTCGATTGGGTTTTTAGTTTCGATCGTATCTTGGCGAGTCTTAGTGATCGTGGTCGGTTGAATTGGTGTTCATACTCGTGTTCGTTTTGGTTCATTCGTGTTTCACTTTGAGGTACCACTCGAGCCATAATGTACTTATAAGTAATTTATGCTAACCATGATAAAAAAAATCTACAATTGAAATCACTATATATGAACCGAGTAAACATGCTGATTGTTTTAAAAATTTTAACCTATTGATGACATGAATATGCATAGTTACTAGTGTAAAGATTGAACATGAGTCTTAGTATCCAAAATTGAGTAAATAAAATCTGCATATAGTTCATGGTGAATTAGAGTCTATGTCAGGTAGTACTTTGTATTATAACTAATGAAGAAGAACAATTGCATGTTACGATAATTAGAATTTCATACCAGTTCCCTTTGAATATGTAGAATATTAGAATAAACTTTATGGTGTCTTCAAATTATATTTTTTGCAAAATGCTTATTAGCTAATATATAAAACCTGCTATGGTCGTATAATACTCCGTATCCATTACTGTAGTCTTTGCCTTCTAAATATCTTAATAAGAGAATATTTGATCAATACAAAGTTCATGCTAATTATGGGGTCCTTTTAGTTTAAAACAAATGCATGAGTAATCTGAACTATATAATAGAGCTTTTGTATGAAACTGTGCATTTGGTATTTTTGGTATGAACTCAGTAGATAAACTCAAACATTTTATTATAAGGTACTAAGGTTATAAATAATGACTACAAATCTTAATATATTAAAGAAACGATTAGTGTTAGTTCACTTGGCTGAACATATTTTACAAGTTATAGAATTCCGTTTATAAATCGATTATGAAGCTCACTGATATAAAATATATATTAATACTAATTATATTAATATGTATGTAAGAAAATTTTTGGTAATTTTGGGTTCATTAATTCATGTAGATAATCTGAAGCGAGAGTAAGTCAATTTGATTTATCAAGTGCGCGTTGGTTTGTTTAAGGTACAGATATTCTATCCTTCCTTTTAAGGATTCTCATGACTTTTGCTCCGTATTTATTTGCCTCACTGAAATCCCTATTTATGTTTTCCCATCCTATGATTCGTTATTTGTTGCAACCTTATTTGATAACTTCATTGAGCCCTTTGAATTCGTTTGATACATGCTTCATTTGGCATTGCCATGATATGAACTTATCCGTTTTGTTTAGACATGATCTTCTTTACACATAATATGTTTCGTTTCGATATGCTATGTGAACCCTTTGTTTTGTTCTGGTGCCCAAGCTAACTAGCCATGGAGGTACCATGGCCGCGTCATTGAGGCACCAATGGCGTGACACTATCTGTGGTGGTGTGATCAGTCCACGGCGTTCCCTTTCGTTTTGTGTGCTCTATTATGCACTTGGCCATATATGATTTGATTTGTAGGGAGCGTATGGATGCATCCTAGGTACTTCGTTTAGTTTCGTTTTGGTGAATGGATCAGTGTGGTGCCAACACCCCATTTTACATTTTGTAGGGTACATCTGGAGTCTGCAGCTCCCATGTACAATTTGATATGATATGATATGATACGATGTATGTTGGATTATTTAGTCTAAGCGTGTGGCATGCTTTAGACTTTTGTTTCGAGCTCGTGGGGCATTTCTATATGTTTGACTATCGGTTCGTTCGAGTTCGTATGATATATGAAACTCTGATACCAGCTATTATGGTGGTTTCCATTATCGTTTACACCTTGCATTACTTGATATATCCGTTTGATTATATCTATGTTTCAATATCAATCACTGAGCTTTTAGCTCAGCCGCATTTCTTTTCTACGCGGTAGGTAATAAGTGGGAAGCTGGGTTTATGAGTGAAGAGTGCTTTGGAGCTCATACTGGATCATCTTGAGGAACTAGTATACCGGATCTATACTAGAATGTGTTTAGCTAAGGGATTTCGGATTTAATGTTCGTTTGGGAATTTTGCCAAACCATTGTATTAGTAAGTCTTCCGCTTACGTTTATTGATGCCATAAGTGTGATATTGGACCCGTTTTCGGATGGGGTATTACTATTTACTTGACATCCTTTTCTAATTTAAATTTCCTAAAATTCATTTAAAACGTTACCGGTCGCGTCAGGATCAAAAACATGAATTCTTGTTTAAACTAAACCGAACCTTTCCCATCATTTTTAAAAGTGTTCCAACATTCAAAATTCAACTTGACACTTTTGATTTGCCTAATGTTTTCACTTTAATGATCGTTACAGTCTTTTACCGAATTTTACGAGAACGCCTATTTTCTGATAATTTTCATTTCACACCTCAACGATTCACGTTTTATCCAACGTTTCATCAACTTATAAATTTCACTAAATAAGTTTATTTAATTCACCCAAACCTTATAAAAACTCATTTTCAAATTTACTGTCATGCCGGTACGTGTTGCGTGACGATTTCTGCTAAACGCGGGGTAACTTCCCGGAAAGCACCGAATGACTTCATAACCGTTCTAAAACGGAGATACGAATCTAAAATGATTCTCTTACGATACATAGAACTCTCCCAATACCCGGTTATACCGTAACCGTTTTACGCAAAATAGGCAACCGAAGTTAACTTCGCAACTTTGTCCAAGAAAACTGAAATACTTTGATATAAAAATTCATAATATTTTATAATACTTAACCCAGAAAAAGTTACCGGTTATCACAGTCGGTTAAACCCAATAGATATATTCACTTGTACTAGCGTTTACCATGTACGTAATTAACGGTTCACAAAATTAGGGACTTTTCGGCAAGAAGGTACTCGATGTCAATAATATATGTATACGGGTCAAGCACACCCATCCATTACTTGTGCTTAATTTCTGTAAATCTTCGGGTCAAGCATACCCATTACTCATTTGTGTTTAAATTCTGTAAAACTTTAGGTCAAGTATACCCATAAATCATTTGTGTTCAATTTCTGTAAAACGAACATGTATCTCCCTCGCGGGGTTTATAAAGCATTTAAATAAGTAAAGGCGGGGCTATGAACTCATCTTAAGCAAAAGATCAAAGAATGGTAAAATCATCAGACGAGAAAAAACAATAAACAAGTTTATAAGATATGTTTTCATAAAGAGTATGGCTTTGCACTAACGGTTTTATGAAATAAAGTTTACTCAAAATGTCATGACCAATCTGATTTCATGTATACTAAGAAATGTATTTAGTTTCGCTTCTTATAAACCTTTTTTTATAAAAGTCTATAATTCAAGTTTAAAATGATGCACTAATTCCAAATTCTGAATTTATCCCAACTTTACAAGCTTCTAAAACCTAATTCGTAAATGTCTTAATGCTAGGTTTTTGCCTATGGAAAGATCTTTGAGTCTAATTTCCAGGTATGTGGGTCCCACTGTCCAAATAGTTCTAGAACCATAGCGAAATTACCAAATTACCCTTTACTATCAAAATTGATTATTTTATGGATTTTACCACTTCGCTACTATAAGTGTATCTCCTAAACCGTGCGTCTGCAAAGGCCGAAACGACCGCCAAAGTCTAAGTTAGCTCAATATCTAGAACCTATAGTCTTATAAAAATAGGTGTTTATATACAAATTTTTGGACAAGTTTCACCATTTTGGCGATAACTCACTCATCTAGCACCATTACGGTTCCATCCAAACGGCCACTGATACGTTCTCAAATTATATACGTATAATATGAAAGTATAAGAAACTCACTAATAATCATTGAGGACAAAGATTAAAAGTATAATTCTACACAAAATATCGTACGTTTAACCGGTAAGTGTTCGCCGGGTCGTTTATACCCCAAGAATTATGAATTAAAACCCCATTTTTATTTGGACAAATATTTGAATGTTTTCAAAGTTTTGAATTGGTTTTTTTATTTCTACACATAAAGCATATAAAGGAAAATTAAAGACTAAAGCAATTAAGCAATTAAACTCAAAAACGTTAACGGGAAATGTAAAAACGCGACAATTAAGCAAGTATATCAAATTTAAGACGTACAAAAGCAAATTTAATTCCTAAACCTCAAATATGATAAAAGAAAATTTTATAAAAAATAATTTTATTTATTTGATTATTTTTCTATTTTTTTTATTTTTTAAAGTTTTTGAACAAAATAAATGTACGAAAATTACTAAACTTTGAATTAAAAATCTAAGAAAAAGCCTATAAATTGCTAAACATGAAAGGGATGCAGGAAAATTGATAAATAAGAAAAAGCACAAACAAATAAGCCAGGAAAAATCATATAAGAACTCGAAGTGCTTAATAGAAAAACAAAGCAAAAATGTGTTAAATTTAATTGAGTGCACCCTTTGGACGTAAAAGTCCCAAGGGCGCAGTGGTTGTGAGGTGTGTGTTAAAAAGGGTTGAACGAGGTTGAGGTCTTGGGTTCGAGCCTTGCTCACCCAAGATTTCCCTTGTTCCCTTTTTTTATTTTTGAAAAACTTTTTAAAACAAACTTGATAAACAGCTTAGAAGAAACACTTTTTGTGAAGACAACTTTTTTCAAAATCACAAATAAGCTAGAAAACAGCTTAATAAACAGATATATATCTCTTAACATTTTTTGGCTTTTTAATAAAATTTAAGAATATAAATAAGCTAAAATAAGCTCAAGCCTGGGCAAAATAAGCTGCAAGTACCCTATAACTAACCTAATAAGCACAGATGAATAACATTTCCTCAAAACAACGAGCCTTAAGCAGAAATAAGCACTTAAGAACTTTTTACTCAAAATAGTTTCCAAATCAGACAAAAGGGCAACTTTGAGCTTATTTTTTAGCAAGCAAACAGATCCTTATGACAAAATGACATATACTACTAAAAATCTTGACCTATAAGCTATCTAAAACAGTAATCAAAAAGCTTTTTGAAATTTTAAAAAGCATTTGGTTTTTCACAACTTTTATGAAAAGACACAGGGCAAGTTTACAGACAGAAAACAGATAAGCAAATAAGCTTTTAAAACCAAAATAAGCCCTAGCTATTCTAGAATGACCTAAAAACTAGT
>BQNB010007162.1:0-25639 GCA_026074375.1 Tanacetum coccineum | reverse complement strand
TTTAAAGAAGGAATTTTTAAAACAATAAAACTATTCAACCCTCCCCTCTAGTTTTCCATAAAATATATATTTACCTTTGTTTTTCAAACAAAGCAAATATTTAGAATTTACAAATAGTACTAATACAATCAAAACATATACCATATTTTATGGATAAATATTTTTAGACTTTTATTAAAAGGTCATGTATACATTTACATCATAGGTGACATAATCACACAAAGATCACACAAAATATTTTAAGATTTGATAATCTAAAATTTGGATTTTGTGTCAGACCACCGGTTCCCTCCTTTCTCACTAGCCTGTTCTCTTTAGAGAAAGGAACCGCCTAGAACCGTTGGTTAGAACAGCCGATTCCATAGTCTTACACTAGCCGGTTCCTTTCTCCAGCGTGAACTGCCAGAACCGTGCTACGGTATTGGTTTTGCCTATAAATACCAAGCCATTTCTCTTGTTTTACTCACTCATTCACTTATACATTTCATCTTGCATTCATCTAACCCCTGATCTCAGATCATGTTTAAAATCTTATTATAGTTTAGGTGATTTTCTTAATAAGAGAAGATGTACCAAGTTTGTATACGAGATCAAGCTTCGAGGTTCACTTGTCGCAAGTATCTCTCATCACATGAAGATCTAGCTACTGATCTTGATTCATAATTTCATTCATCATATTCATTCAAATTAATTATTATAATGTGTCGAGGGTGTATACTGAAATACTAGTAAGTTGGTAGATAGGAATTTTGGTTGTATGTTGGGAGATTAGTTCTACCCTTGTTAGAACTTGGTATTTAGCTTAAAGGTGAGCATTGTAAGGTTTGTCCTTCCATGACAAGACAAGATATTTTAGCTTAGTACCGAATAAAGGGTAAGCTATGAAGGATTGGTTCTTCCGTGATAGGACCTGGTATTTAGCTTAGTACTAGATAAAGGGTAAGCAACGTTGTGAGGCTTCTCTGCCAATTGAAGGAGTTTGGTTTCTAGTGATTACGAACTTTTAAGTAGGAGACTCGGAGAGTAGATTAGGGCAGGGAAGGTGTCATTGTAGCCGCACCACTATAAATACTTGTGTCATATATCCTTTACCTTTATGTCTTGCTTATCTTGTCAAATTGATTATTTACTTATTCATAGATCTAACAATACTTCAAACAATTAACAATGATTTTTTTGGTAAAACTATTTAACCCCCCTTCTAGTTTTCCACAATTAGTATCAAGACCAGGTTACCAAATACTTTTAAAATATATCATATTTAAAAATCTTTAAAAACCGATCAAATGAATTTTAAAAACTACAAAGAAGGATTTTTGTCAGATATAGTTATCATTCTAGATCTATTTGCCTTATGTCTTTCGTTCCTTAAAGAAGCTTGGTGGATCATTAAAATTGATCATGGATTCTTGACGTTAATTTCGGAGTTCTACTATCTCAAGAAGTTACATCTTAAAAAGTGCATTTTAATACTTCAAATATATGGTTTGTTATATAGTTATTTTAGTTAAATTATATAACCCAATTTCAAAATCTCATTTGGGCTAAAATCTGGATTCTTGCCTGTTTGGCAGGTTCTTACCGGTTCCATTGGTGAATGGTACCGGCCAGTTTTAGCTAAGGGAACCGGGGCAACAGTAAAGTATTCAAAACAAATTATTTTTTTTGGAGCTAAAATACCTTAAAGAAATAATCCCTTTGGAAAAATAAAAGCTTGGATTAAAACCCATTAATCTCTCAAGTATTTTTTGAAATAAAAATAATATTTACGTATTATTCTTGGATCAAAAATATTGTGGGCTTACAACAAAAGGATACATCTTTTCAAAATCTATCTTGGTTGGAATTATATTCATCATGAATCCATGTGGATTCAATCTCTTGTTAATTGACCTTAAGCGCTAGAAGGTACATTTTCAATATTGTATCTTCGTATATGCTTGTCGAATACAAGATATGTGATTATAAGTATATGAATTGAGTTATGGGCCTTGTAATCCTTTTGGGCTTATTCTAAATTTGTTGGGCTTTTTAAACAATCTCTTAGAAACATATAATCGACTCGGCACACCTTGCTCACTTCTTCCATAAAAACCTCTTCGACTAAACATTATTCATCCAAGTCATGTTGTATAATCATAATATTTTAGGTATTAAGCTCCTTTATTCAAAATTCAAACCCCTTTTCACGAAACCCCATAAATCCAAACGGCCACCCTATTTTTTTTATATAAACTCTTCCCTTCCTCTACCACTCCCATTCCCTCACACTCAGGCTTACCGATCACATTCATCTATGAAAAATATCTTGGAAAATTTAAGCCCCGTCATGATCGTCATCATCATCTCGCTCTTAATGCTCCTCTACTCGATTATCAAATTTTCGCATGGAGATTTGTTTGTTGTTTTAGCTTTTTACATTACCATTGTATTCCTTATCCTTTGTATTGCGTTAAGCATTGAAATGAAGTATATGTAATGCATTTCTATTTTCTTTGTGATTGTCGCGCGTTATTTATTTTTTTATCGCCGTCGTCACTCGTCAAGTGGCCCGAAAAATAAACAAGTGGCAAAATAACAACAAAAATAAAACTTGTTTAAATTTTGTTATGACAACTCCCATAAGTGTAAAATATTATACTCATATATATAATAATACAAAAAAAATAGTAGTAAAATTATTTTATTTTTCATCCCTTAAGCGTTCTATCGACTATAAAGCCGGTTCCCTCCTCAAGAAGGAACCGCCGAAACCGGGCATCTGACATGAGAAATATATCAGTCTTCTTTTATCTCTTCACTGTTTCAAATTTTGCCCTCCTAACCGCCATTGACAAACCATTGTCTCCAAAACCTTTTGTTGGGATTAAGAGTCTTCTTGATGCTGTTTGGATTACTGCTGCTCATGTTTGTGTTAATGCTGATCAGCTGAATTTAGTGCTGCTCATGAACTTCAATGAAAATATGCTAAGTATTTACTACTGCTAGTACAAAGTTAGGTTAGTACTGCTAGTGAATATTAGCACTGCTAGTGAAAATATGCTAAGTGTTTACTACTGCTAGTACAAAGTTACTACTGTTAGTACAAAATTACTACTGCTCAAGGTTAAGACTGCTCAGAGATAAGTTAATACTGCTAAGGTTAATAATTTAGTATTGTTTGTTGTTAGTACTGCTTATATGATACGTATTAAGTTATTTATTTTTAGAAAAGATTATGGATACTTAGGAAAGTATTGTAAGCCGACTAGGGCTCCTTAGTGTATAAAAGGAGGTCCTAAGGCATAGAGTTTGATATATGTTTTAATCTTTTATTATTCTTAGCTTCAAGGTCTTTATAACCTAATACTTTGAGAGTATTCGTATTATTATTAATAATATTGGAGCTTATTTGTTTTAAATTACTATTTTATTAAGAATTCTTCTTAATATTAAAGATTAGATTCCACATAATCTTTAATACATTCAAAAACAGTTTCTACTATAGTTGTGTTAGATTTATCTAATATAACTAAACCTTAAACAAAGCTTAAGGAATTTGATCTATTAAAGTGGGATCAACAAGTGGTATCCGAGCTTGTTGATAAGTTGTGAATAAAAAGATATGAATCAAGATTCTGCACACATGGTGGCTGCATCCAAAGTTCCCATGCTCAAACCTAGTGAGTATGAGATATGGAGGATGCGGATTGAACAATATATGTAGATGATAGACTATGTACTATAGGAATTCATAAAGAATGGTGCAACCTTGCCAAAAACAAAAATTATGAAAGGAGTTATAACAGAGATGCCTATTACAACTGCTAAAGAAAAGGCTCAAAGAAGATTAGAGGTGAAAGCTAGAAGAACTTTAATGATGGGCATTCCCAATGAACATCAGTTAAAGTTTAACTCTATAAAAGATGCTAAGAAATTGCTGAAAGTTATTGAAAAAAGATTTGGTGGGAATGAAGCTACAAAAAAGACTCAAATGAATCTCTTAAAAAAGCAATATAAAAACTTCCCTGCTCCAAGCTCAGAGATGCTTGATCAAACTTTTGATAGGCTTCAAAAGCTTGTGAGTCAGTTAGAGATTTTGGATGAAAAGCTTTCACAAGAAGATGTTAATCAAAAGTTATTAAGAAGTTTATCATCTAAGTGGAACACACATGCTGTTGTGTGGAGGAATAAAGCTGATTTAGATACAATGAGCATGGATGATCTCTACAACAACCTTAAGGTGTATGAACCAGAAGTTAAAGGGATGTCTAGCTTAAGTTCAAGCACACAGAACATGGCTTTTATGTCCTCTTCAAATAACAACACTAGTAGCACTAATGAAGCAGTTAATACTGCTCATAGAGTTTCTACTGCTAGCACTCAAGTTAATGCTGCTAACTCTAAAAATATTGATAACTTGAGTGATGCTGTTATTTGTGCATTCTTTGCTAGTCAACCAAATAGTCCTCAACTTGTACATGAGGACTTGCAACAAATCCATCCAGATGACATAGAAGAGATGGATTTGAGATGGCAAATGGCCATGTTAACTATGAGGGCAAGAAGGTTTTTGAATAATACAGGAATGAAGCTTACTGTTAATGACAACGAGACTATTGGTTTTGATAAGTCCAAAGTGGAGTGCTACAACTGCCACAAGAGGGGACATTTTGCTAGAGAGTGCATTAGCTCTAAAACTTCAAGACAACGGAACAAAAAGCTCAAGAAGTATGTGCATGTGGAAACATCTACTTCTAACACTTTGGGTAGTCATGTGATGGGTCTTAGTATGATATGACTGAAGAGTGGTCAGGCAGAGGTAGGGGCCCAAATTATGCAGCTCCTGGGCTACTCATTTTAAGTCCCTGACTCAGAGGTATCCAATGATTCTATTTGTTCAAAATCTTGTTTGGAAACTGTTGAACTTCCTTAAATATCGAAAATGGATCAGACTATTAAAAGATTAAAGAAATCTCAGTTAATGGTTTCTAGGTTATAATACAGGTTTTAGAGTCAGTGGAAAGGAAAAACTTAAAGCTAATAAACAAATGAGTCTATTTGTTTCAAATATTACGGCTTAAAATTTTGAAATTCAAAATAGGAGAAATAAACTATGAGATAGCTTAGTGAAGAAGCTTGAAATAGTTCAAAAAGCAAAAGAATGTGCATTCAACTTAATGTAAGAAAATTTGAACATGCACTAAAAGTTTAGAGATGGAAAATGGCCATGTTGACTATGAGGGCTAGAAGGTTTTTGAAGAATATAGGAAGGAAGCTTACTGTTAATGCCAATGAGACTATTGGTATTGATAAGTCCAAAGTGGAGTACTACAACTTCCACAAGAGGGGACATTTTGCTAGGGAGTTCAGAGCTCCAAGAAATCAAGACAACAAGATTAAGGAAAACTCAAGAAGGAGTGTGCCTGTGGAAACATCTACTTCTATAGCTTGGAGCTCAGATGATGGGAAGAGGATGTGTCTCAGGTTAAAACTAAAAAGAAAATAGTTAGGCCTAGTATTGTTAAGAAGAGTTTGTCAAATCTAAACAACAAGAAAAAACTGCTAGGAAAACTGTTAAACAAGTTGAACAACATAGGCAAAACACTCACTGTCTAAGAGGCAATCAAAGAAATTGGAACAATATGATGTCTCAAAAACTAGGAAGCAATTTTGAGATGTTTAATAAGGCCAGTTATGTGTGTGGAAGCTTTGATCATTTGGAAGTTGATTGCAATTACCATAAAAAACAGTTTCAAAATCAAAGGATGGTAAAACCTGTTTGGAACAATGCTCAAAGGGTGAATCATCAAAACTTTGCTAAGAAGACTCACCCCTATGCTAAAAAGAACATGGTTCTAAGAGCAGTACTAATGAAGTCTGGCTTAGTATCAATTAATACTTCTAGACAAAATATTTCAAAAATAGCAGTATTGGTTAATACTGCTAGACAAGTTAATGCTGCTCACTAAAAAACAATAGTGAATACTGCTAGACCAATGTCATATCTTTCTAAAACAACACATTCAACTGTTAAGAGGCCTATTCATAAGAACACAATATTTAAAAACAGTAATATTAATCAAAGGGTTAACACTGTTAGGGGTAAAAATTTAATACTGCTAAGCCAAAAGCAGTAGTTAATGCTGTTAAGGGAAATAATGTTAATGCTGTTAAGGCCTCAACTTCTTGGGTTTGGAAACCAAAGCATAAAGTTTTAGACCATGTTTCTAAACACAATAGTGCATCAATCACCCTAAAAAGTTTGATTATATTGTGGCTTGGGTCCCCAAAAGAAACTGATTTTCTTATCTAATGTGCAGGGCAATCCACAAATAGATTTACAGGATCAAGGAGTGATTGATAGTGGATGCTCAAGGCACATGACAGGGAACATGTCCTATCTTACAAAC
Organism: Tanacetum coccineum; assembly: GCA_026074375.1. Classification (NCBI taxonomy): domain Eukaryota; kingdom Viridiplantae; phylum Streptophyta; class Magnoliopsida; order Asterales; family Asteraceae; genus Tanacetum; species Tanacetum coccineum. The sequence goes on along the minus strand of BQNB010007162.1, from coordinate 19,247 downwards.
TATGAAGAGATAGATGGAGGATATGTTGCTTTTGGAGGGAACCCCAAAGGAGGGAAAATCACAAGAAAAGGTACCATTAAAACTGGTAATCTAGATTTTGAAAATGTGTATTTTGTAAGAGAGTTAAAGTTTAATCTCTTTAGTGTCTCACAAATGTGTGATAAAAAGAATAGTGTTCTTTTTAATGACACTGAATGTATTGTTTTATCTCCAAACTTTAAGTTAAAGATGAAGACAAGTTTTACTTAAGTTTCTAGAAAGATAAAATATGTATAGTGTGATTTAAAGAACATAGTTCCTAAAGGAGGTTTAACTTGCCTTTTTGCAAAAGCCACATCTGATGAATCTAAACTTTGGCATAGAAGGCTAGGTCACTTAAATTTTAAAACCATGAATAAATTGGTTAAGGGAAATCTTGTAAGAGGTTTACCTTCTAAACTTTTTGAAAATGATCAAACCTGTGTTGCTTGTCAAAAGGGAAAGCAGCACATAGCCTCTTGTAAGTCCAAAATAGAGAACTCAATCAGTCTTCCTTTACATTTGTTGCATATGGACTTGTTTGGTCCAACATTTGTAAAAAGCCTTATGAAGAAAATGTATTGCCTAGTTGTCACAGATGATTATAGTAGGTTTACATGGGTTTTCTTTTTTTTTTTTTTTTTAGATTAGAAGGATGAGACTAGTGGCATTCTTAAGTCCTTTATAACTGGGATAGAAAATCTAGTAGATCACAAGGTTAAGGTGATTAGATGTGATAATAGGACTGAATTCAAAAACAAAGAAATGAATTAGTTTTGTGAGATGAAGGGTATTTTAAGACAATTTAGTGTAGCTAGAACTCCTTAACAAAATAGAGTTGCTGAGAGGAGGAATAGGATACTAATTGAGGCTGTTGGGACTATGCTAGCTGATTCTAAGTTGCCAACTACTTTTTCGGCATAAGCAATTAATACTGCTTGCTATGTGCAAAATAGAGTGTTAGTAGTTAAGCCTCATAACAAGACCCCATATGAACTTTTTTATGGTAGAACACCAACTTTAAGTTTTATGAGACCATTTGGTGTTCCTGTTTACCATTCTTACCTACATAGATCACTTAGGCAAATTTGATGGTAAGGCTGATGAAGGTTTCTTTGTTGGATACTCTTTAAATAGTAAAGCCTTTAGAGTATTCAATAGTAGAACAAGGATAGTGGAAGAAAACTTGCATATTAGGTTTAGTAAGAATACACCTAATGTTGTAGGTAGTGGACCAGATTGGCTATTTGATATTGATGCACTAACAAGAACAATGAATTATGAGCCAATTTACACAGTCTAATGGTTTTGTAGGTACAAAAGCAAGTGATAATGCATGTCAAACTGGAAAGGAGACAGAACCTGTCAAAAATTACATTTTGCTACCATTATGGACTGCTAATCCACCATTTCCCCAAAATCCAAAAAGTTCTCAGGATGATGGATCTAAACCTTCAACTGATGATGAAAAGAAGGTTGATGAAGATCCAAGAAAAGGTAGTGAATGTAATAATCAAGAGAAGGAAGATAATGTTAACAACACTAACAATGTTAATGCTGCTAGCATAAATGAAGTTAATGTTGTTGGTAGAAAAACAAGCATTGAACTTCTATTTGATCCAAATATGCCTGATTTGGAAGATTATAGCATATTTGAATACTCAAATAATGATGAAGATGATGGTGCAGAGGCTGACATGAACAATTTGGATACAACAATCCAAGTCAGTCTTATTCTAACTACAAGAATTCATAAAGATCATCCTCTTGATCAAGTGATTAGAGATTTGTAATAAGCTACACAAATAAGAAGGATGTCAAAGAATTTGGAGGAACATGGATTTGTTAGTACTATTTAACAAAGAATAAACCATAAAGACCTTCAAAACTGCTTGTTTTGCTTTGCTTTTTATACAGGAACGATACCCAATAGGTACAATTCATGCATTGAAGGGATCCAAGCTGGGATAGAGGTTATTAGGAAGTGCTTCAACATTTCAAGTTATAGAAGCTTGGATTTAGTGGATTACCAATGGAAAAAGGGCTATAGGCTCTAAATGGGTTTTTAGGAATAAAATGGATAAAAAGGGAATTGTGATAAGAAATAAAGCAAGATTGGTTGCTTAAGGGTACACATAAGAAGAAGGGATTAACTATGATGAAGTCTTTGCCCCTGTTTCAAGAATTAAAGCAATTAGGCTATTTTTAGCTTATGCTTCATTTAAAGATTTGGTAGGGTATCAAATGGATGTTAAAAAAGTGCTTTGTCTCTATGGAAGATTATGAGAGGTGGTATGTATGTCAACCACCAGGGTTTGAAGATCCAGACTTTCCTGATAGAGTATATAAGGTTGAAAAAGCATTGTATGGACTACATCAAGCTCCTAGAGCTTGGTATGAACCTTGTCAACATAATCTCTTTGGAAATTGAGTTTCAAAGCGGGAAATTGACATGACCGTATTCATCAATAAGTACAAAGGTGATATTTGCTGTCTAAGTTTATGTGGATAATATCATCTTTGGTTCAACAAAGGAAGGAGCTATGTCTTGCATTTGAGGAAGTTTGAATGCATAGGAGAAATTTCAAATGAGTTCGATGGGAGAACTTTCATTCTTCTTGGGATTACAAGTGAAGCAGAAGAAGGATGGCATATTTATTAGCCAAGATAAATATGTTGAAATTTTAAAGAAATTTGGGTTTACAGAAGTCAAGACTGCAAGCACACCAATGGAAACTCAAAAGCCTCTGCTCAAGGATGAAGATGGTGAAGAAGTAGATGTTCATATGTATAGGTTAATGATTGGTTCATTGATGTATCTTACATCTTTAAGACCTGACATCATGTTTGCAGTGTGTGCTTGTGCCTAGATACCAAGTCCAATCCAAAAGTGTTTCACTATTTTATTGCCATGGAAATAGGATTTTTAGGTACTTAAAAAAAGGTCAACCAAAATTGGCCTTTTGTATCCAAAAGATTCTCTTTTGATTTGGTAGGTCATATCACTAATAGTGATTATTCTAGAGCAGCTTGGATTGGAGTCTACAATAGGAGGTTGTTATTCCTTTGATGTAGATTAATATCTTGGCAGTGAAGATCAGACAGTGGTGCAAATTCACAAAGAAGTTGTATATGTGTCGGCCTTCAAGTTGCTGTAGGACAAGTGCTTTGGATTCAGATCAACTACTTGATTATGGGTACAATTTATGCATTACCAAGATCTTTATTGAATTATAACCAGTACTATTGGCATAATTAAAAATCATTTTTTCATTCAAAAAATAAAGCATATAGAGGATCAGTCATCATTTTATTAGGATGCAATGAAAAGAAATTGATTCAAATGGTCAAAATCCATACTGACAAGAATGTTGCAGATTTGCTTACAAAAGCTTTTGATGTAAGTAGATTTCAATATTTGATTGTTAGTATTGGAATGATGAATCTTTAAAGTCTTTTATCTCTTTATGTTTTTGTAGAGTTTTGTATGAATTAGTACTGTTATTCATGTCATTAAAAGTTTCTGCTGTTAAGTATAATTAGAACTGCTGGTTATACTTAATACTGCTGAGTTAATGCTGTTAGTTATACTTAATACTGCTGGTATAATTAATATTGTGATAATTGAGAAAATTGCTATGGCTTGTATTTTCTTGGTTTTTGGACTAACATTTTGCAGGAAAAGCTAAGAAAAGTGTTAGATTGATGATGGAAAAGCTGATTGGAATGGAATTTGAGTTAATGCTGGTAACTCAAAATTAATGTTGCTAGGCATAAGTTAATACTGCTGGCATAAGTTAATGCTGCTAGGCTTATGTTACTACTGCTGGGATGTTCAGGCAACTGTCTCATAAATATTTCAATTAAGTGGATTTCAATCGATATAATTTCCATAATTCACTCACTCAAATCAATTAATCGATTTTAATCTCTCAATATAATCTCCAATTACGAACCCTAAATCAATTTTATCATCAATAACCCAACAATCAATGGTGACTCTAAAGTTTTTTGATTCACATAATATAACAACCCAAGAATTTTCATCAAATGCAAAACCTATTTTACTATGATCACAATTATACGGGGAAATTTTTTGCTTTATTACATTACTTGTATTGTCAATATCTCAGTATGTCATGTAACTTGCATAACTAAAGTAGACGAGCTCACGCAACCTATCTATGGCAATCCTGTCTTCATATATGACAAGCAAACATCATAACATGTCAAATCAATATCATAATATCATTATTACAAGGTACATTATTCCTATAAGGTACCATTCGCACGTTATATCAAATCGGGCTTTAAAAACCATTTTCATATACACTCTAAACCCTAAAATTTCCTGATGGGTTATATATCTAAAGTAAATGTACAAGTTACTAAAGAGATGTATACAAGTAACATACACCTCTCATTTGAAATATAAACTCCCTCCAAGTCAAAGTACAAGTCCTTAAAAGCACAATGTACAATTCATTAAGCATGATCTCTAAAATAGCCGTTTTACCTCCGTTTTCATTCCAGTTTCTTCACCACCACTCTTGTGCAAGCTACTACACTCAATATACAATGTGTAAACCCTAATTATTCTATTCATAAGCTTTCATACACATTTTTACACTCAAAACCCTAATACAAAAGTCAGAAACCCTAACCCGAGCAAAATACTAAACCATGACCCGTTTCTTCGTTTTTATCCATTGTAAACCTAAACCAATACTCAAATAAGTTGTAATAACTTAATTTACAACATTCTCAATCATATACAATCATCATTTCATCATTTTACTTCAACTATATGCAAATTGAATCCAAGAAACCCTAATTGTGCCCTAATTGGAACTTTGGACCCGTTTACTCGTTTTCGCCCATTTTAAACCCGAACCACCTATCAATTCTTGTTATTAATCCTTAATACAATCCTTACAAACATTAATCCATCATTATTGATCAAATGTACACGAATTACAAGCTTGAAAACCCTAAATAAGCCCTAATGAACCCGAAACCTAGTTTCTTTCATTTTGACCCATTTTAACTAATCTTTTTGCGAACAAGCACCTCTATGACAAGCACCTCACCTTCCTAAGCAGCTTACACACCTTCTACAACAAATATCTTCAATATTTTTGATTAAGAAAACATCACATGCTCTCTTATTCTTTCTTTTCAAGCCGTGGACACAAACACCCCTTATAAGCCTTCCAACACATCCTATCTACTATACTAGCTCTTACTTGTCATCTCCTAGACTCCCTAACTCAGCCACTAAATAAATGAGACACCTCACCCCCTTACCTTGGCCTCTAAGTTTTGAAATTGATATAGAATCTGAGTTATGGTTCGAGCTTATAAGCAGGATTAGAGTCAGTAAATAGAGAAAACTTAAAGTATTATAAGGCTAAATGAGTCTATTTATTCACAAGATCATCAAGGTCTTAAATTTTTGAAATTGAATATAAAGATATAGCAATGGGAGAGATCTCGGAAGAACTAGAAATAACTCAAAAAGAAAAAGAAGATTCAATTTAATGTAGACTAACATTTTGAAATGCATCTAAAAGCTTAAAAACAAATTCAGAGAAAGTCAATTGTTTACATTGCAGAAAGGATTAGGCTATAATGCATCTACCCTCCCTACATAGGAAATTCTACCTCTAACACCTGACTTAGTCCTTTTACTGGTTTAATGAGTTTGTTTTTAATAAGCCTTGTAATTGAGACAAAAAGTCTGATGATGAAGTTAGACTAGTAAAGTTAGGAAGTCTAATGAATCTCCAATTATTGAAGATTGGATGTCAGCCTAGTGAGGAAGAAAATGTGTCCCTCAAACTAAAACTAAAAAGAAAAACAGATAAGCCCTAGTATGCTAAGTATAAGTTATGTCAAACCTAACAACCACGAAAAACTGTTAGGAAAACTGTTAAACAAGTTTAGAAACATAGGCAAAACACTCACAGTCCAAGAGGCAATCAAAGAAATTAGAACAATATGATGTCTTAAAGACTTGGAAGTAATTTTGAGATGTTTAATAAGGCCTGTTATGTGTGTGGAAAAATTTTATCATTTGTAGGTTGACTGCAATCACTAGTACAAAAAGTGGATTCGACTATACCAAAAAAGTATGACGATATACATATAGTCGCACATGCATTTTTGAATGTGTGTGAAAAAAAATCATGCAGCCGTAGGGTGTTTATGGTCACATTTTTTAGTTAGTGTCCGTATCCATTAAAAAACAGTGACCAAAAGTGTTAATAAGTGTGTCCGTAAACATTGTACAAGCACACAAAGCATGTTTTTTTTAGGTATTTAGTCACATACAATTAAGCATAAAGTGGCTAAAAATGTTAATAAGTGTGACCATATGCTGTTTAAAGTGAAGAAATATGTATTTATGTTACTATTACTAATGCTTATCAATGGCCACACATTAATTTTATGTTTGTGTGCCTTTTGTAAATATTTTGTCACACAAAGTATTTTTTTGTTTTGGGGTATTTTAGTCACATACAATTAAGCATGAAAGTGGCCAAAAGTGTTATAAGTGTGACGCATATGGTTGTTAAAAGTGAAGAAAGGTGTATTTTGAGTGACATAATTCATCCAAAGGCCACATGAATTTTATGTTTGTGTGGCCTTTTGGAATATTTAGTTACATAAAACATGTTTTTTTGGGTATTTAGTCACATACAATTAAGCGTAAAGTGGCCAAAAGTGTTAATAAGTGTGATCATATGCTATTTAAAGTGAAGAAATGTGTATTCTTGGTGACTATTGAATCATCTAATGGCACATTGAATTTATGTTTTGTGAGACCCTGTTGTAATATTTAGTCATATAAAGCATGTTTGTTTTGGGTATTTAGTCACATACAATTAAGCATAAAGTGGCCAAAAGTGTTAATAAGTGTGACCATATGCTGTTTAAAGTGAATAAATGTGTATTTTGTGTGACTATTGTTCATACATCAATGGCCACAGAAAATTATTTTGTGTGCCTTTTGGAATATTAAGTTAGTCACACAAAGCATAATTTATGGGTATATAAGGTCATATACAATTAAGCATAACGTGGCCAAAAGTGTTAATAAGTATGACCATATGCTGTTTAAAGTGAAGAAATGTGTATTTTGTGTGACTATTGATTATCCAATGGCCACATGAATTTTATGTTTGTGTGACCTTTTGTAATATTTAGTCACACAAAACATGTTTGTTTTGAGCATTTAGTCACATACAATTAAGCATAAAGTGGCTAAAAGTGTTAATAAGTGTGACCATATGCTGTTTAAAGTGAAGTAAATGTGACAACCGTGTTTTGAGCAGGTTAGTTTTATACCTTTAGAAATGGCTAGGTGTCCATTTTGTATGTTTCTTGCGTGTTATGTGTTCTATATGTATGTTGAAGTGGTTTAACATATGTTTTATGATGCCATTTTAGAGGTAAATGATTATCTTATTTGTGGGCATAGAGTTGGTTAGTTAAGTATTCCATTTTCAACCGTGTGGTGATAATAGATAATGAAAGACGTGTTGCAATGCATTCTACTCAATTCTTTGTTTTTTTAAGAGTTAAAGTAATAAGAATTGTAAGTTATTGAAAAGGAAGCAATGAGTGAAATATGATGTGTGTGATAAACCATTTCAAAAATAGTAAGTGAATTGTGAAATGAAAAGATATATTTAGAAAGATTTTTTAAGCAAAACGGTTTAATCGAATAGCTTAGTTTTATAAAACTTAAGGTATTGAAGGTAATTAATAATTAAAAAAAATCAAAAAAAATATTTATTTATACATACAATAATAAATACGAATTTTAGAGGAAAGAAAGAAAAAAAATGTGTTTTAGATAAATACAAGTTTAGTTAGATTAGGATTATATTTAATTAGTTTTATTAACGAAAACCTAGCCATATTTTGTTCCCCCTTCCCCCTTGTTCCGTTGTTTTCCCCCTCCCCAAAACCCATAAGGAGCGAATTTTGCTAGTGCTTCAAAGAAGCAATTCAAGAGTGTGTTTCCAGGGCTAAGAATCAAGGTAAGAGTGAATTAATCCTAGTTATTAATATGCATTCATGTAACAAAATCAATGATGGATTCTAGGGTTTCATAAAATTCAGAATATTAATGATATTTAATGATGATAGAATGATTAGGGCTTGATTAGGGTCATGTTCATGCAATTGGTTAGGTTAGATTTGCGTTAAAACTTGATTTAGGGTTGAGCAGAATTTTGGGTCGTGTTCAACGACTGATATCTAGATGATAAAAACGTGTATTGATATGTTTCTTGAGCCTATGAATAATCCAAAAGAGTCTACTTTCCAGAAAATCTGGCCTCGAAAGTTTTTAAGGTCGGGAAGTCATTCAAATGTTGGTTACACTAAAAGTTGTCAGATCAGTAAATACGGGTCAGATTTAGGTCATGTTTGTGAGGGTAAAACCTATACTTAAAAGTGGAATTAAGCTTAGCCCTTCTACAGTAGTTAAGTTCCATATGTCTATGGATAATCCTGTAAAAATTAGCCTCTGAAAGCATGTCTAAGTATGGTAGTTAGAGTGATATATTTTGGTGTGCAATCAGATCCGAATTAGGACAGTTTTGAAGTTTGATTTTATTTGAGGTAGTTACACATGTAAGTAATACTTGGGAATCACAAGGTAGTTAATATACTCATAAATGAACATGGGTGATTTTTGGTATAATTTATGAAGGTCATTAAGTAAGGGTTTTGGGTACGTAAAGAGACACTAAAATTCTGCAATTCTGAGTTAATTGTAAGTAGCTAGTGTAAAGTGTTAGTAAGATGGTTAAGGTTGGGCATGGTGTCGGGGTGACCCATGATGGTTAACTAAACCCTTAGACATCCATCATATGTGTGTTACATGGACTAGAGCTTTTAGCTTGGTCGCGTGTAACCGTGTTTATTTATTTGTATAGTTGCGTGTAGAGATTTGGAAGCTGCGTTTGAGTATCCAGGTGAGTTTCATAGTCTCATTTTACTATGTTTTCTTGGGATGGAAGTGATGCAAAATATGTTTCAAAATGTTTTGATTCTGTGATTATATGGTTCAAGTTACACATGGACATTTAAGTAGCTATTATATGTTATGTGATGTATGTTGTATGATGTTGCATTGTTCTTCGCCTACTTTGTGGGCAAGAGGTTTTGCCTACTTGGTATGGGTATGAACCTGTTTGTGTGCGGATACGGTACCAAGAGTCTAGGATTTGGGGATTTCATACCTCTCTATGACTATTTTTGTTGCATTGGATCGGGGGACATGTTCCGTCCTAATTGAGATTCTTAGTTGCATGAATGCTAGCATGTATAATAGCCAGCTTATTTGTCCTGCCATGCTTTGTTTTTTTCTATAATCACGGTAATTGATTTAAATCTTGTATTGGTGTTGTAAAACCTATGACTCTCACCAACCATTATGTTGACTTTTTAAGCATCATTTTCAGGTGAGCGTTATGAAGATATTGAAGTTAATAAAAGTGGCTAGATATACCATTAGGCTGCATTGGAAGTTCTCATTTGATTTCGTTTCATAATTGTTTGCATGAATTCTTGAATGTTATTAGTTTTATTGGGTTTGTGAAACATTGTCTTTGTATTGATGAGACCCCTTTTTCATTAATATAAGATGCCATTCTTTTGTTTTCAGTATTGTCATGACACATCGTGTCTTTTATATTTAGTTATGCATGTAGGGATTCTCTATTGTTGACGCCATTGTGTTGTGATGATATCCATGATGTTTCGCCTCGTGTTTCCGCCTTGGCGGGGTGTGACAGGTATACCCATTCATTCAAAATCTAAGCCACATCATTGGCAACACTAAAGCGACCTGAGCGCTTACTATTAACCAAAGTACATAACACATAGAGCACATGTTGCGCTTAATTCGGCGGCAATAATCCCGCAAGAAAACATAAAAGATCAATAGAATTTACTCGGGCATCAAGGATTCTATAACCGTGCCTTCAAAGACGGCGATTTTAATTGTCCCTTAGTGGACGACTATCATGATTGGTTCAACCCCAATATATTCTATCGGTAATCGGACATATAGACTAGATACGTCTAGACCACAACGCACATTCACTAGACAATTTCTTCTAAATTCCCGACTTCATTCCCTTCGACTCGAGGCGTAAACTATTTCGATTGATCCCCCCCAAGAATTGGTGACGGATGCCCCCATTGGGTTCCATTAGGGTTCTCGATCTTCTTGCTCGGCTTCGCGCAACAGAGTCGTTACATTCAAGGAGTAAGTACCACTACACCTAACTTTAAGGCAGGCGTCGGGTAGCGCTCTATACATATCCTCGACGATCAAGGTACATTCGTTAAACAACATTACCACTACTTTCCATTTCAAGGAAAGAAGTCTTCTTCACGGCCGTCAGTTGCTATAACAAAAACAATACTCACATTTGAATGTAGGTAGGGAATTGTTCTCCGACCCCCGAACGACACATTCTACACACAAATATGGAAGTTATCCGTAACTCTACTATTATCCCACTTTGGCAGACTTCTCTGACCCCACAGAAGCGAACCTTTCTCAATGTCGGGATCATTAGGTTCTACCGTAATCATCACCATCAAACGCAACTTTCATTCACCTCGCCCGCAGTGTGACACATAAACATACCCCACGGGTATATGTATAACTATACTGACGGGCTCCATGCTTTCGTACCGCCCAGTGACATTCCATGCCATTACTAGTTATTCTTAAAAATTCCGGCCTTGTAACACTGACATTACGGATATTCAATCCGACTTCCATACTACAATCTCATATATAACAATCATCCGAGTACAGCGCTCACTCCCTTAGGTGACCATAACCGTACCTCGCCTTGACCTTAATACAAGCACGGAACCTTATCCCCAAAAATTGGTCACCGACAACTAATCTCCCACCAACAGACTATCCCCGGTTCTTACATCATAGTGACACTAGACCTCTACATACCCCAATTGTCTACCCGACACTGCTCAGACACCAGCAGTCCGAACAATAGACCATTACTAGTTGCTTTACAACCCCTCCGGAGTGACTCGGCACATATACGACATCATGAGACTCTCATCCCATGTAGTCCCGTATAAAATAGCTTTCATAAGTGCAAAATTTCAGGAGAAAAGAACCAGTTATCTCGCATTATCAAAGACGTCCAACCTTGATTAATTTCTCTAAAAATTTTGACATTTATTATCTAAGGGCGATGTCAGATTAATCCTAATCAAAATTTCTTGCCAAAAGGTCTAAATAATAAGTGGAATCCAAATTTTGAAAAATCACCAACATTCTTATAAAAATATCATTTCAGTTGGGGCTTTCAGCAATGCAATATTTTCAAACTGATTTAGATCAGCAAATATTTATAGAATAACACACAAAAAAATTGATAAGCGTTAAAATGATTCATGGGGTCAAAATCATTTGATTTGGTAAAATGTCCGTCATGTTGATTTACAGGTTAAAGATCCTATCAACCAAAGTATATACAGGAACATCCCAAACTATAGGGTACAAAAACAGAAGAAGACAAGCACACGCATAAGAAGTGCTAGCGGGAAACGCTACACTCTCCCCGACACAAAACGAGACATCACACCGAGAACAGGGATTGAACATCCAGAGGGTGACAGGACGGCCATCCTACGCTCCAACACCGAGCAACTCTATCCATGTTACAAAGACCGACACCGACATCACATACATAGCCCCCAGTAGAGCTCTAAATCAAAAACCCAGGCTAAAGAAATGCACCATCACATACACCCGAGATGAAACAGATAAAAAAATTTTGTGAGGTAACAATAGCGACCACAAACCAATAAAGACTTTACATGCGTCTTGTGATGATTTCATTTGGATTCTCCATTTCATCAGTCAGATGTTCTGCAAAACGCAAAGCCGGTTAGTACTGATGTGTAGTCTCCTTAAATCGAGAGTTCAGCAAAGGTCCAAACAATCATTCAAATCTAAGTTATGGTTCAAGACTTAGATTTAAAGATTATAATTCTTTGGACTTATTACACATACAAATGTCTTGAATCTATATTTTTCAACTAGTCTTGTCTGTTGCCGTTTCCACAACGAGAACTCATCACGTCTGGCGTCGATACGACTCCATCCAGAACTCTACATGTACCTAAGGAGTATTCAAGACATTTCCTGATTCAACAATCTCCCAGGTCTTCATATACCACAAATATGTTAAAACACTCCAAACGGGCTGCGAATCAAAGCAGTCCTCTATAGGTACCAAAATCTCCTTTTGAATAGTTAATACAAAAACATGCGGGACTTGATCCCCAAAACATTTTCCTCTGACTTAGCGCATTCTCATATCCACTACCGTCATCTACCAACATCGTTGCGCCACGACCGTTTCCCCTCCCTTGTGATGCGCATAGGTCCCGGGACGGCCGCACTTCGGCAGCATTAATTATATACGAGGGAGAACATGACAAAACGCATGGTATATAGGGTGGCTAATATAAACAAAGGCCTATAAAACATGAAAATAAAAAAATCATTCCACAAGGAAGAAAACCAAAGGTAAAAATCTCAAACCCGGCTTGTAATTACCCAATACTTGGGAATTTTCACCAAACCAACTAAAACACAAACAACACTAGATACATACCATAACAATACTCATATACGATCCCATAGTGTCAACACTAATTTGAGCGAGCAGGATGACGTAAATATACGTGAGTCGCGATACATTTATATTTACGTTGGACATCGTATTTATAATTGCATCTCATTCCCATGCATACCTAGTACCAAAACCCGAACATCTCAGTGACTGACTTTACTACTATCATACAACACGAACATGCACAAGCAATCAAAAATAGCATACCACATACATAGATCTACAACCCAGGATACTTTATAGAATCCTACGGGTCAAAATCATTTCAGAAAACAACAAACAACCTATTGGTTTGAAAGAGTCTTCTAAACCCAATTCAAATCCAATCAAACACCATTTTAACTTCCTCTAATTCCCAATACAAAGTCGTGCCTAATTATTTGGCACACTTTTAAACATAAAGCTTATGGGTTTCCAGAATTCAACCTTCAAGACTTACTAGGTAGAGGTCTATGTAAGGGAATCAAAACACAACACGGCAACTTTATTTGAAAGTTCCCAAAAATAGACGTTCCTAAACGATTCATAACGCGGGAAAATCGAACACACGATCGGAATTTGTTGTCGCATCTGGGTACAGTTTTTGCCCAAACTTTTGACTTTCTAAAAAGATAATGTGTCAAATATGACTAACGTAATTATACTACTACGATAAAAATCTACTTTTCTAAATACAACTATTCAAAAGGTTTTATGCAATATAAAATACAGTTTGGGCGACTTTTGACCTATTTCCTTTGAAGCCATTTTTCAATTTCATCTGTTTGACCCATTAGAGATAAATTATAACCTAAATCAACCCACTCATAAGTAAATGAGTCAAAATTATCACTCATAATCAAATGAAGGCTACAAAAGAAATATTGGAAAGTTAAAAGAAGAAACACGATACCTGCTCCACAAAATTTTCAAGAACAGATTGTGCACTCAAAAACCATTGGATGTGAGTGTTTACTGAGTCTAGCAGGCTCACAGTAGCAAGGCCTTGCAGATAAGTTTGTACAAACAATTTCAAAGAGCTTAATAGCCTTTTTAAGATACGATAAGCAATTAAGCTCTCGAAATTAGTCATCCCTTACTCCACACATCTATATTTGTTAGTATTTGATATATCTATTTTAACAATATTGTTTATGTAGAGGGATCACCATTCATAAGGGGCAGGGGATGTGGTGGAACGAGAAAGGGAATGGGAAGGTCTAGAGGCATGCTTGGTATGAACTTATTTCATGATAGTCTTTCTATAATTGGGCTTCAAAAGCTATTCTCGGTTACAAAGAGGCCTATCAAGTTATCTGTTGGTTATTCTTTAGATTAGATTCCTAATGATATCACCAAAAAAGACGCACGCGAGTTTGAACCATCAATAGATTATGTTGTAACATGAGAGAGTGTTTTAATGTTTTTCAGTTTATCATTATTCTCATAATAAAAACATGTTTAACATACGTTGACGTATCAAAAGCTTCTTAATGGCATAAAATTAAACAGCCTCAAACACCCCTTAATGGCATAAAATTGAGCACTTGTGAAAATAGTTGGTTTCGTTGCGCTCCGCATATGGAGATGAATCTGTGCATACACCTTCCTTAATCTCATTCAATCAATGTGACCCGTCCATACACTTCCTGTCAAAACCATATATCAAATCACATTATCTTTCTTAACACCCAAAATCAGTAAGTACCTACCGAAATGAATAAATATAACCTTAGAAATGTTGAGATGATCTAGGATGGATCCAGTATCTTTAACCAAATCAACGAAGAATATTTGATCGCGTTTAACAGGGGTGTCTAATAGGCCATATCCTTTTTAATCTAGTGCAAGTGCTCTATATCCCGCTTTTGCTACTGTTATCATTTGATGCCGCCATGTGTATCGTATCTCTGGGAATCCGTAAAGGAATATCATCGTCTGGTGATTACTGGAACCCGCTCTCAGCTATGTGGAGTTTGAATCCATTGACTTTAATCAGTTGAAGGAGTTGATTGCTTAAAAGACCAAGCCATACAGTCATTTTGTGAAGCAACATTAATAAGAAGCTCGGTTCTACACTGCAATGTTCATGCATTCAAAACACATCCATGCCTCTTAGTCCTTCAAAACAAATTGCAAAATATGTTAAAATTCAGAAAAATGCAAACAAATAAGCAAGCAAGATTCATATGCATAGAAACGTGTGTAAGCTAAGGGTAAAATACAGATCATTTATGGGACCTGGTATTAAACTACGAATGACATTGTTGTTTATGAAGTCGGTTCGAGGTTTGTGTTCAAAATGAAAACGGAAATATTAGTTGTCATTATCCAATATATGGCGAGGGCGTGTTTGGTTGCTGCTATAGGGGGTCTAGTGGGTGACTTTGTGAGATTTATATTATTCACTAAGTAAACTTTAAACAAATGGAATATTTGAGTAAACTAAACCTGAAAAGAAGTGGAAGACGAAATGGCTTGTCTGATGGTCTTTTTGGCTCATTGAGCTGGTCAAGTGCTTCAAGTAAAATTTAGTAAAATTTGTTGACCTCTTAATCATATAATACAATATTAGTAACATCAACGAACATTGTATTTTGTTGACATCGCAAGGTTCTTTTGCATTGTATTTTGAAGTGATCCACGTTGTTGGAATATATGACAATTCCTGCCAATAGTGAAGCATACAAATAATATCAAATTAGCTCTCTCCACCCCAATTCAAACTCATCAACCGGGGACAAATTATATAGTCTATGAAAATCAAATCTCCACTGATCATATTGAGGGCCTAGGAGTAATGAAAACCAATCTGAAAACTTTGCGACGATGTGCCAAATGCAGAAGGCATGTTTTGTTTGGGCATTTCAATGGCAAGTGCTTCTTTGAGCCACATGTTTTGGTCGGTTAATATTGTTTTAGGAGCCTTTCCATTCTTGAATCCTAAAAAAGTCTGTCATAAGAGGATAAAAGATATCAAGACACAAAGGGAGGCATATAAGATAGTTAAAGAGATAATAGGACGAGAAAGTTATATTGGATCCAAAATATTTTCATCTCATACGGCTCCTCAAAGGTCATAAATAAAATATAGTCCCTACGTATAAAATAACTCAAAGAAGAGTATTTGAAGAAAACGTAATAAAAGAAGATTAATAGGAAACAAACAAAGCCTCACAATGAACAATGATATATTAACTAAAGAGGTTATTGGGCCGAAATCCATCCAACCGGGTAATCACAAATCCGCCAACAATGGCAGTTACAAAGTGACGGTTACAAAGACAATTACATAACTGTTTTTTAGTTATTTTATCAAGGGACGCGTCTTTTCACTCGCACCCTTTCATGTAATATAAATAAGCAACGATTGTAAACATTCAATGATGATGACATATTCAGATTTATAAAACTTTACATTTTGGTATATTTTGATTCAAATTAGATTTTCGATCCAACATTTGGCATCAGAGCTTTTGGTTGATTAAACCAAAATCATCATATACCGTTGTCAAGAATTTACTGTGTTCCTGTTTCGAATCAAAGAACAAACCGCACCAAATTTTTTCCAGAAAGCAGTTTGCAATTCAAACAAACACAATCAAGAAAATCACTTCTGTGTTTATCAAATCTTTATAAAAAAAAGGAGACCCCAACAATTGCTACCAAGTGAATAATCATTGGCAACAAAGGGTTTCATCTCTGCAAACTTATCAAGAAGAATAATTGGAAAAATATAACCCCGAAAATCAAAGGGTTAGGCACCATTCTTCTCCCAGATTCGAAAAAAAAAAATTATAACCACATAAATTGGATAACAAAGTCATCACAAAACGGACAAAGATCAAAACATCAAAAAAGGGGAACAAACATACCTCTTTGAAGAATCGATAATCGAACCCGTTGGAATCATCATTTGATTCACGTTTATCCAAAAGCGCCCAAAATCGAAGTACGTTAGAAGATCCCAATTTTGTTGCGAAACCCTAATTTTGCACAAACCAAATCAGGGAATCCGTGGTTACGAACACAAGAAGAAGAAGAAGAAGAAGAAGAAGAAGAAGAGCGATTACAATCGCCATCTCAGTCGGCGGATAAAGAACCACCAGACAAGAGAAGCAGAAAGAACAATACCCCATGGAGACGAACTCACAAAGGAGACGAACTCCCAAACACAAAAAAGGGCGGATAAATAAAAGGGGACACACACAACTAGGGTTATTAACCCTAAGAGGTTATTACAAAAACCCCCTCCACTTTTTATCTTTCTATATAATCATTTTCTATATAGATATTTAGTTTTAGGCATTTACAAAAGTTACCCTATAACTTTAAATTAGTAACTTTTCCTAAAACCCATAGATAGAAATATAGTAACCTAGTGATTACACTGCTTACTATATTCAGAGAATAAATTTTAAGGAGTAATTAACCTTAGGTTATTCGTTTTAGAATATAAAATCCCGAAGGATAGTTTTTTTTGGAAGAAAACTAGTCCCCGTTAAGAATGATAACCTGTAAGGCTACCAGAGTACTCACCATAAAATTCAACACACTTAGTGTTAGATATTTTATTTTAGAGAATTTATTCAATATCCTAGAGATATGATGAAAGAAAGTGGAGATAGTTCAAGGAAGGAAATTAGTACCGCCAGTACACCCTAATTCCAATGTCCAATTTTAAAACCCTCGAATTACTCATTATGGGCAATTCGAATGCAAATTATTCTAGAAGCAAATGGTTTATAGGAAATGATAAAACCAAATGAAAAAACCCAAGCAGATAACAAAAAAGACAAAACTGCTATCGCATTCCTTTACCAAGCCTTACCAGAAGAACAATTGCTTCAAATCACAAAACACAAAAACCGCAAAAGCTATATGGGATGCCTTAAAAACTAGACACATAGGAGAAGAAAGAATCCAACAAGCAAGCTTGCAAACACTCAAATCCGAATTTGAGATGTTACACATGAAGGAAGACGAGACCATCGACACCTTCACCGCAAAACTAACAACCATAGTAAACAAAGCAGTCAGTCTTGGGCATACAATGAAAGATGAAACACTAGTGCGAAAACTATTAAATGTTGTACCCGATAGGTATCTGCAAATAGTTGCGTCAATAGGGCAATACTCGGATCTAGATGAAATGACTTTAGAAGAAGCAATTGGAAGACTTAAGACTTATGAAGAAAGAATTAAGTATAAGAGAGGCAAACAAGTGGACAACCAAGAGAAATTAATGTTCACTCGACATGAGAATAAAGGAAAGTATTTTAGAGGACATGGACGTGGAAAACATAAATACTCACAAGGAAGAAACCATGAGAATTTTAAGGAAGAGAGGAAAGATGGAGAAAACTCTCATAAGAATTATAAGAGAGATAACTTCAAGAAATCAAGTTATGATACTAGCAAATTACAATGCT
Source organism: Tanacetum coccineum (assembly GCA_026074375.1). Taxonomy (NCBI): domain Eukaryota; kingdom Viridiplantae; phylum Streptophyta; class Magnoliopsida; order Asterales; family Asteraceae; genus Tanacetum; species Tanacetum coccineum. The sequence continues at coordinate 1,114 of BQNB010007162.1, read as the reverse complement.
ACAAATGCAAGAAGATAGGGCACATTGCACCTAAATGTCCTCAAAGGACAAAACCAAACGAGCAATCTAACCTCGTTGAAGAAGATTTAGAACCAACCTTACTAATGGCAATATTAGAAGATGAAGAACAAAAGGTCTCGCTACATGAAAAAGATGTAGGATATAAAGAGACAAATATGGATAGTCTATGGTACTTAGACAACGGAGCTAGTAATCACATGACTGGAGTGAGAGAACACTTCAAAGAATTAGATGAGAAGGTTAGTGGAAACGTAAGATTCAGCGACAGTAGCTACGGTGTCAACACTCAAGAAGGAAAAGGAACTACCGGCATAATATTCTACTATGGTGAATCACCAATCAGCTAGAGCACACAAAAACAAGCCACTGTAGCACTATCATCATGTGAATCAGAATTCATCGCAGCAACTGCAGCAGCAACACAAGCATTATGGTTAAAGAGACTACTAAGCAAACTTACACATTCTCAAGAAGAAAAGGTTACAATACAAGTTGACAACAAGTCAGCTATATCACCAATGAAGAACCCCATATTTCATGGAAGGAGCAAACACATTGACACGAATTACCACTTCATTAGAGAATGCGTTGAAAAAGAAGACATACAAGTCGAATTCATAAATGGAGAATACCAGAAAGCGGACATACTTACAAAAGCACTCCCGAAGATCAAATTCTTAACCATGAGACAACTCATCGGATTAAAAGACCTACGTCACAGCGTTTGTGATTAAGGGGGAGAATATTGGGCCGAAACCCATCCAACCGGGTAATCACAAACCCGCCAACAATGGCAGTTACAAAGTGACGGTTACAAAGACAGTTACATAACTGTTTTTCAGTTATTTTACCAAGGGACGCGTTTTTTACTCGCACCCTTTCATGTAATATAAATAAGCAACGATTGTAAACATTCAATGATGATGACAGATTCAATTTATAAAACTTTACATTTTGGTATATTTTGATTCAAATTAGATTTTTCGATCCAACATAGATGACCCCTATAAGTATATACCAAGGTTATAAATAGCGTGAAGCGTGGCGTAGCGGCATAGCCAAGCCTCAAGCTTTAGCGTGAGGCGTTGCGTCA